>JAYKQN010000029.1:747500-772500 GCA_036785175.1 Eupleurogrammus muticus
TACTAAAAAAACTAAAAAGCTTTATTTTAATAACAATAAACTATAGACACATTTTACTTTTACAATAAAAATACAAAATGACTCAAACCAGATTTAACATCATCAATATTAAAGTCACTGATTTATCCTCAGTTTGTAAAATGCAGAGGATAGTGAGAAATGCAATTTAGATTCCTTTGTATGTCAAGTACATGTGAAGAAATTGACAATAAAATTGACTTTGACTTTCAACTAGAATAAACATTACAAACAGATTTAACCACAAACTCACCTATAATAAATGTCCCAGAACTGGAAAAGTTTCTTGGGTGAAACATGTTTGATGAAACAAATCTTTCTGATTTATTTTGAAAGTCCGTGTCTTTTTATTTTGGTAAATGGCGGAAGTAACTCGTATGTTTGCGGAAGTGGAAGCGGATGTGAGTGAGAAGCTGAACATATGATGGATCCGGAGGATTCACGTCACAGTAAGTTCACGTCAGAAAGCATCAAGTAGTTTTAGAACATGGCTGTTGCTAGGATACAGAAACAGACATACGTGATTGGTTGCTGGGAGCTGCGTCACGTTGGAGGCGAAATTCCGCGGGAAAACAAATAATCATCCTGAATACTGAAATACTCACGTACTGTACTGAAGTACAACTTTGAAGTACTTGTACTTAAGTATTTTCCACGTGACGCTACTTTATACTCTCCTGCATGTATCTGACTGACACACACACACACACACACACACACACACACACACACACACACACACACACACACACACACACACACACACCTTCACTGAATACAGTAGTATTTTAAGGATATATCTGATCAGCTGATAAACTCTGTGTTTGTGACGTCAGACCGGCCTAGGGTCCACGTGTTCCTCGGGGCTCCTCCTCCCTGCTCTGACCCTGACTTGCTGCCTGAATCCGGGTCTCAGGACAAGCCACGCCCCCCCTGGACTCACCTGGAGCTCACCTGGCAGGAAGGAGGGCTGCGGCCTGCAGCAGGTGAGGTGGTTAATAAAAACTACAGACTGAACTTTATCAACAATAGAAGTACAAACACAGACTGAACTTTATTAACAATAGAACTACAAACACAGATTTCATGGACCCAGACTCGCTGCCTCAGGGGTCAAAGGACAAAACAAACCCGGATCAGGATGGCGATCGGACTGCTGACGAGTCTCAAGGACGGGAGGAGCGAGTCGGACGAGGGGACCAGTGCTGGGCTGTAGTTCGCAAGTACCTGGATGACTGTTTCCCTGCAGATCCACTGGGACCTGAACCTTTACGTCACCCTGAACACCATGCCCTGTCGGTCCAGAACCAGGCCCTCGCCACGTGGACTCTGAGTCAGGCGTTGATGCTGAAGGGCGGCCGGGATGTCCAATCGGCATCCGGTCGTGGCACGGCCCCGCCTCCTGGAAGCCCGCCCTCCTCTGTGTCCTCCAGCACGCCGGAGCTGTTCAGCCCTGAGATCCCGTCACCTGGCCCCCCTGCGGAGCTGCGGGGCCAGTCCCCGAGGGTGGAGAACGGAGGTGTTGTCCTGCAGGTCACTGCGGACGGAGTGCTGTGCTCCCAGGAGGCCGAGCGGCACAGCTCGCCCTCCGAACTGCCTGATCCTAAAAAACCACGACTCTCAGAAGAATTCAGCACTGAAGTCTCCACCTCTGCCGCCGCTCGGAGGGGGGCGCCAACACTACTGGGCAACTGTGACAAAGTCCGGGGGCGGTGCTCAGTCCTGGTGGCAGTATTACACCCCTGTCACCTGAAGGAGGTCAAGGTGAGGGCGAGGACAGTTTAAACCTAACATGCTAACAGCTAACATGCTAACACCTTAAACCAAAAAGAGTCTGATGCTGACAGTTAATGTTAACCCAGCTTTACACCTGCTTCTTGTCCTGTATTACAGGTGAAGTCTGGGCCGTCGGCGGGGACCTTTGTCCCTCTGGCTTCCATCGTGGTGACGGACCAATCAGCCATCGAGATGAAGGTGTTGCTGTGGCGGCGGGCGGCGTTCTGGGTGCTGACCGTCAGTCCTGGAGACGTCCTGCTCATCACAGGTCCACAAACAGCTGACGTTAATTCAACATGACATCATAGATGTAGAAAGGCTGCTGCTAAGAATACTATATAACAAGTGAAAGTGGAAACATTAGTGATCAAGTACTGCAGTTTCAAGATTTTAGCAGTTAGCTGTTAGCATGTTAGCTTTAGCAAAGACACTTTAATTAATTTTCTACCAATGATGATTATATGATTGATAATGTGGTCAAACTGAGAGTTAATTGATTTTATATATTTATAAATTTAGTTATTGTGTGTGTGTGTGTGTGTGTGTGTGTGTGGTCAGAGCTGCAGGTGTCTGAGGACAGGTGGAGAGCAGAGACCCTGCTCCAGTCCACCTTCAGCAGCAAACTGCTGAACCTGGGGCAGGCAGGTGATGTTGGCTCCGCCCCTTCGGCAGGTAAATATATACTACTGCTACGTATACTACTGCTACGTATACTACTACATGTACTACTGCATATACTACTGCGACATATACTACTATTATTATACTACTATATCATGTACTACTACCTCAGGGCCTCAGCTGATAACTCCCAGCTCTCTCAGCTCCTTGTTATCCTTCCTTCGGGAGCGACGCCCCCTGCTGGTTTCTCTGCCTCACCGCCGCCCTCAGGACCTGAAGCTCCTCCCCTACGCCGCCCTGAGGTCACTGCAGGTCAACACGCTGGTTCATGTGTTGCTGCGCGTCACACACACCTACACTGGTACGGGGGCGGGGCCTCTTCACCCAATATACCTGGCCTGGACCTCTTTACCCCATGACGTTTATCATGTGTGTGTTTCCTGTGTGTGTGTGTGTGTGTGTGTGTGTGTGTGTGTGTGTGTGTGTTTCCTGTGTGTGTGTGTCAGCGTGGCGGGGGGAGGCGGAGTCTCACTGCAGGTCAGCCCAGCTTCAGGCCGTTGTTACCGTGGAGCAGCCAGACGGACACAAGGGGGAGCTGGTGCTGTGGGGGGGGGCTGTAGACTGGCTGAGGCAGTTTAGGAGGAACAGAGGTACACACACACACACACACACACACACACATATCTGTCTTTCTATACAAACCCTCTACCCTCTAACTTTGTGATATCCTCATGTTCGTCAGCGGCGGTCTGGGATGTCCGCTTCCTCCTGGTGAGGGAGGGGCTGACCTTTGACCTCCCAGAGCTGCACTCTACTCCCTGGAGCTCCGCCCACCGCCTGCACGCCGCTGACCGCCGGGTGCATCACTTCCTGTTTCCTCCAAAGATGACCAGCAGCAGCCTGGAGCTGGACCTACACACACTGCTGTCCCAAAAATACTGCGGTATACTGCAAATCGTACACACACTACTAAATATACTACTGTTACATACAGCTGGACCTCCCAGAAAAACTTTAGTATTCTGCAAATAGTACACACTACTGCTACATTTACTACTGTTAAATACAGCTGGACCTCCCAGAAATACTGCGGTATACTGCAAATGGTACACACACTACTGCTACATAAACTACTGTGTGTGTGCTTGTGTGCTTGTGTGTATGTGTGTGTGTGTGTGCACGTGTGTGTGTCTCCAGGTGACGTGGATCTCAGAGTCCAGGTCGTCTCCTTCCAGTTCCAGAACTCTCCTCCTTCCCAGAATGCACCACAGCAGGTGCTGGACAGCTGCACGCCGCTGGCCGGCATCGTGGCGGCGCTGAGTGATGACATCACATACACGGGCTGCGGCCGCTGCTCCGTGGAGCTCGACGCCGACGCCAACGGCGTCTACGCCACATGCTACCCGTGTCTGCCGCTCACCGCCGTACGCCGCTACTACAGGTGACATCATCAGGCTGTGTGGTAGGGGGCGGGGCTACGACCATTGCTTTATAGTTTTAACTGTGTGTGTGTGTGTGTGTGTGTGTGTGTGTGTGTGTGTGTGTGTGTGTGTGTGTGTGTGTGTGTGTGTGTGTGTGTGTGTGTGTGTGTGTGTGTGTGTTCCAGACCAGCTGTGTTAACAGTCAGTGGGCGGGGCAGCAGTCCGGTTCAGGTTCAGGTTCAGGTTCCTCCGGTTCCTCTACAGAAGATCCTCCAGGTTCTTCCTGATAAACTCCAGCGCAGCTCAGGTGAGTGTGAAGCTCGGCACACCTGATCAATAACATGTCACACAGGGATGATCATGTGGTCAATAATCACTGATCAATCAATCTCATCATGTTATTACATTTTCTTATATAAAACATCTGTGTTTATTACATCAATGAACTTGTTAAAACAAAACTGAATCTGCCACATTACTGATCAATTATTGGTTGCTATGGTGACAGATAATTTGACCTGAATTATGTCGCTTGAATTTTTAAATACATTTATATTTAACTAGAACATGTATATATTATTATTATTAATAATAATAATAATAATAGTACACACTCTATTATTAGTATCATTCATGTTCTGATCGATCCTGTCTCTCAGGTCCAGGTTCAGAGGTGAAACTGGTCCAGGTGGCAGCAGAGAGGATCTGGACCCTCCTCCACCCCCCAGGGAAAACCTTCATCCTCACGGCACGGAGTCACTTCCTGTCTGACGAGAACAGCGTGACCATCGCTCAGGACGTCACGCTGCTGGACCTCCAGGTCCCCGCTGACCCACCGTAGACCACCACCACCCAGACGTCACGCTGCTGGACCTCCAGGTCCCCGCTGACCCACCGTAGACCACTACCACCCAGACGTCACGCTGCTGGACCTCCAGGTCCAGACCTGGTCCACAGGTTTTATTATGCCTGGGTCCCACTCAACAAACTGAACTCAGTCTGTGTATTCACAGATCATGTGACCTTTGTTTTTTAATAAATAACAGGAACTGTCCTGATTGGCTGCTGCTTATTTCAGAATATCAGAGAAACATCTAGAAACAAGATGTAAAAATAACGGCTGATCTTCTGCAAACAAACACACAAACATTCATTTTAACCAAGAATCATTTAATGTGGAAATGATTAAAACTTTGAACTATTAGTATATACGAGTAATAATAATAATAATAACAATAATAGTTATTAGTGTCACATTATCAATATCAGTATTCATCTACTCATCATATAAAAAATATGAATTATTTTACAGGCCGTTGCATTTCAGTAAATCTGAGGAAGACACAGGGTCAGAAATGAGGTCACAGACGGCAGGAAGTTGGTGATGATGTCACTTCCCCTTCGACGTCTCCTCGGCGACGTCCATCAGGTCGTCAAACAGCTCTGAGAGAGAAGGAGATGGACATCACTTCTGATACATCGATCATCATCCACAAACATGAATAAAACACCACTCTACTCTACCTCTGTCTGTGGGCGTGGCTCTCTGACCGTCACTTCCTGCCCCGCCCCCCCCGCCGCCGGCCGCCTCCTGCTCACTGAACAGACCCGAGAAGCCCGACTTCTCTGACTTCTTGTCGCCGCCCTCGTCGTCGTCTTTTTCGAAAATCTTTGAGAAGAAGCCGCCCTTCTCTTCTTTTTTCTTGTCGTCATCGTCGTCCTTCCTGCTGCCGCCGAACAGCGAGAGGATCCCAGCTCCGCCTCCTTCCTTCTTGTCCTTGTCCTTGTCGTCGTCGTCTCCGCCCAGAGCGCTGGTCACGGCGTCCTCCACCATGTCTCCTGCAGCACGGGAAAACCCCGTCATTCTGACAGCATCACTGACGTCACTGGGAGGAACTCGTCCTCCAGTTTACTCAGGAATTGGTTGTAACAGATGAGGTCACAAACGACACTGATGAGGTCACAAACAACCCTGATGAGGCCTGAACTGACCCTTTAAACACAAACTCAGATTTTATCATTATTATTATTAGTACTATTCTTTTTTTAAAATCAAAGCTTGAAATGAGTTATATGTTAAAAAAGGTAAATCAGGGTGATTCCATCATTCCTTTCCCTTTTTGTGCCCTTCATTCTCAGTCCTTTCTTTCTTTCTCTCTTTCTTAATCCTTTTTTCTCTACTTACCCACTTTCTGTCCGATCAGTTTTGCGAATTTGTCCATGTCTGCTGCAGACTGAGAGTTTCTGTGTTTCAGAGTGTCTCCTCCTCACCTGAGGCCACGCCCATCTCAGGTGAGTCAGGACAGGCCCGACCTGTTCCACCTGAACCGGCTTCATGCGTTGCTATGGTTACAGCACGTGATGCTGCAGGGCAGGTTGCAGGTTACAGCCACAGAGAAGAAGAAGCAGAAAGGATCTGAAACACACCTATAAAGGATAGAAAAAGGAATGAAAGAAAAGCTAGCAGCCAACACCCAGGCTAATGGCTAACTACCAGGGTAACAGCCAGGCTAATGGCTAACAGGTGGCTAACGGCTAACGGCTAACTACCAGGGTAACACCCAGGCTAATGGCTAACAGGTGGCTAACGGCTAACGGCTAACTACCAGCGTAACAGCCAGGCTAACGGCTAACAGCTAACAAAATTAAAAAATGTTCTACCTTCTTTCTATCATTGTTTCTTTCCTTCCTTTCTTTCTTTTCTTTTTCATGCCGTCCTTCTTTAATAATTTATGCGTATATATATATATATATGTTTATGAAGATACTCTCACTATGTTAAACATTTCCTTATTTTTATAGAATCACTTTGCTGTTTTTAGCCCCACAATCTTAGTATCATGATTATTGTTGAATCTTCTTATTCTCAATATTTTATTTGTTAATAAATTTACATGAAAACATTAAACTGTGATAAAGATCATTAATAGACAGAATATATTATTATTTCAGGTGTTTTATTTGTTAGTTGCCATAATAGAACATTGGCCAGCAGGTGGACAATCAGATCAGAATCCTAACATTAACCCACTCAACAATTCACAACAAAGGACAAGTCTTATGTGTTTGTGGCATCACTGTTTTATTGTTTGTTTTATTGGTTCTATGTCATACTACAGTGTTTCTACAGCAGGAAGCTTTCAGCGGTTTTATTTCTACAAAAATGGAAGTGGTATCGTCCTTGTTCTACTTGAAGAAGCCGCTGACAATGTTGGTCACATCCACCTCTGAAAAACACAAAGTACAGAGAAGCTGAGTCATGAGCAGCATGTTAACATTAACCCTGAACCTTAACACTAACCCTGAACCTTAACACTAACCATGAACTTTAACACTAACCCTGAACCTTAACACTAACCCTGAACCTTAACACTAACCCTGAACCTTAACATTAACCCTGAACCTTAACACTGACCCTGAACCTTAACACTAACCCTGAACCTAACACTAACCATGAACTTTAACACTAACCCTATACCTTAACACTAACCCTGAACCTTAACACTAACCCTGAACTTTAACACAAACCCTGAACCTTAACACTGACCCTGAACCTTAACACTAACCCTGAACCTTAACACTAACCCTGAACCTTAACACTAACCCTAAACCTTAACACTAACCATGAACCTTATCACTAACCATGAACCTTAACACTAACCCTGAACCTCAACACTAACCCTGAACATTAACACTAACCCTGAACCTTAACATTAAACCCCCAACCCTAAAAACAGGGACCATGGGTCCACTCCCTTTATCTATTTGATCTAAATGAAGAAACAGAGCCTATGGGTTCAGACTCAGATTAACAGACCTCCTCCTTCTCCTTCCTTCTTTCCTCCCATTGCAGACAGAGTGTCTGCCATGTTGAATCCAGACTTGTCGTCACTGTTGCTGTCTTCCTTTGTGCCTTCTTCTTTCTGGTCATTTCCTCCAGTCATAACGTTCTTCAGCGTCTCCTCCACCACAGCACCTGCAGGACCAACAGCTGGTTAGCTCACAGCTGGTTAGCTTCACAGCTGGTTAGCTCACAGCTGGTTAGCTTCACAGCTGGTTAGCTCACAGCTGGTTAGCTCACAGATGGTTAGCTCACAGCTGGTTAGCTCACAGCTGGTTAGCTTCACAGATGGTTAGCTTCACAGCTGGTTAGCTCACAGCTGGTTAGCTCACAGCTGGTTAGCTTCACAGCTGGTTAGCTCACAGCTGGTTAGCTCACAGCTGGTTAGCTTCACAGATGGTTAGCTCACAGCTGGTTAGCTCACAGCTGGTTAGCTTCACAGATGGTTAGCTCACAGCTGGTTAGCTCACAGCTGGTTAGCTTCACAGATGGTTAGCTCACAGCTGGTTAGCTTCACAGATGGTTAGCTCACAGCTGGTTAGCTTCACAGGGTTAAGCCTTCAGGAAATCTTTGGATCTTGATTCAAACCAACTTCAAGCCAATACACTGGTCATGAAACTGCACTTTAAATTACAAGAATAGATTTTTGAACAACTTTAGCTCGTACTATTTGGATCTTTGAAACTTCTATTTTTGAATTTGAATCTGTGATGAACCTTGTCTTTGTTCCTTTGAAGGACACTCACCCACTTTGTCCCCGGCGATCTTGGCGATGTCGTCGTTTCCCACGATGTTGGAGAGGAACTGGGCCATGTCTGCAGGAGAGAGACCTCAGGGAGATAGAGGTGGTGTGGCAGGTTTGGTTTTATAAAGACAGGTGTGCCACAGGCCGACGCCCCCCTGGGGAATCAGGTGTGTCTGTGTGGAGTTATGCAGGTAAACCTGCTGCACAGGTCTGCAAAACAAACGCACCACATAGCGGCTGAAGCTGACCAGAGGTGTGTTTACTCCATAAATCACTTCAGGGCCCCATCATGTTCATCTGCTGTCCCTTTGAGGCCCCGACCCAGATGTTGTAAACCACTGGACTAAATTTGTTAACTGTAATAAAACTGAATTACAGCTAGTTAGCTTCACATCTGTATATAAACATCTGTACACAACTGTATATAAACTAGTTACCTGTATATAAATAGTTACCTGTATGTAAACTAGTTATCTGTGTATAAATAGTTACCTGTATATATATAGTTACCTGTATGTAAACTAGTTACCTGTATATAAACTAGTTATCTGTGTATAAATAGTTACCTGTATATAAATAGTTACCTGTATGTAAACTAGTTATGTGTATAAATAGTTACCTGTATATAAATAGTTACCTGTATGTAAACTAGTTACCTTTATATAAATAGTTACCTGTATGTAAACTAGTTATCTGTGTATAAATAGTTACCTGTATATAAATAGTTACCTGTATGTAAACTAGTTATCTGTGTATAAATAGTTACCTGTATATAAATAGTTACCTGTATGTAAACTAGTTATCTGTGTATAAATAGTTACCTGTATATAAATAGTTACCTGTATGTAAACTAGTTACCTGTATATAAATAGTTACCTGTATGTAAACTAGTTATCTGTGTATAAATAGTTACCTGTATATAAATAGTTACCTGTATGTAAACTAGTTACCTGTATATAAATAGTTACCTGTATGTAAACTAGTTATCTGTGTATAAATAGTTACCTGTATATAAATAGTTACCTGTATGTAAACTAGTTACCTGTATATAAATAGTTACCTTTATGTAAATAGTTACTTGTATGTAAACTAGTTACCTGTATGTAAACTAGTTATCTGTGTATAAATAGTTACCTGTATATAAATAGTTACCTGTATATAAACTAGTTATCTGTGTATAAATAGTTACCTTTATATAAATAGTTACTTGTATGTAAACTAGTTACCTGTGTATAAATAGTTACCTTTATATAAATAGTTACCTGTATGTAAACTAGTTACCTTTATATAAACCAGTTATCTGTATATAGTTACCTGTATGTAAACTAGTTATCTGTGTATAAATAGTTACCTTTATATAAATAGTTACCTGTATATAAACTAGTTATGTGTATAAATAGTTACCTTTATGTAAATAGTTACTTGTATGTAAACTAGTTACCTTTATATAAACCAGTTATCTGTATATAAATAGTTACTTGTATGTAAACTAGTTACCTGTGTATAAATAGTTACCTTTATATAAATAGTTACTTGTATGTAAACTAGTTACCTTTATATAAACCAGTTATCTGTATATAGTTACCTGTATGTAAACTAGTTATCTGTGTATAAATAGTTACCTTTATATAAATAGTTACCTGTATGTAAACTAGTTACCTGTATATAAACTAGTTATCTGTATATAAAGTAGTTACCTGTATATAAATAGTTACCTGTATGTAAACTAGTTATCTGTATATAAATAGTTACCTTTATATAAATAGTTACCTGTATATAAATAGTTACCTGTATGTAAACTAGTTACCTGTATATAAACTAGTTATCTGTATATAAAGTAGTTACCTGTATATAAATAGTTACCTGTATGTAAACTAGTTATCTGTATATAAATAGTTACCTGTATATAAAGTAGTTACCTGTATATAAATAGTTACCTGTATATAAATAGTTACCTGTATATAAATAGTTACCTGTATGTAAACTAGATAAACTAGCTCCACCTCCAGAAGTTCAAACACTAACTTTGATGCTGCAGATTAAAAATCTGATGATGTTACAGATAAAAATGAATCAGTCACAGACTAAAACAAACACTGCAATTACATCAACTCAGAATACTTTACTTTGCAATACTTTACCCTAGTATTTTAACTACACCATCTCATAATAACCATGTACTGTACTGCAATATTTTCAACCACATACACTATGTAATATACTTGGTTCCCTTACTTGTGTAGACCAGTATTTGTATTACAAAGGGTGTAACTGATCTCCATAATAAACATGAAGAAAACAAAAATACTGGAGCCACTCCCTGACAAACAGGTTCTTCTGCTCTACGACTCACCTGTAAATCAGCTGATTCACACCTCTGGAATCAGATCGTTTGTTCCTGATTCATTATCGCTAATCTACTGATTGATGAGCAGGACTGGTTCTGTGTGTGTGTGTGTGTGTGATATTAAATAATTTGCATGAACATTTCAACAAGTCTGTGTGTGGTGGATGTTGACATGACGGCATCGTGTTGAACTCAGCTGGACTTGTTGAAATGTTACTGCCCTTATGAAAAGTAAATGAACACACACACTCACACACACACTCGCTGTCCTCATTAAAACCAATTATCATGCAGCTGTTGGATTCCTCACACAGCTGATGTGAGACGCCCTGAGGTCGAGGTCATGTGACCTGACAGCAGCTGATGGCGTTAGTGGTGATCACCTGATCAGTGTGATCATTAGTTTGCTGCATGATCAATACTGAGGTACTGGTGGATTTATTTGTGCAGACCTCTCTGTGAGGAAACAATTATATATTTTATTTTCAAGGTTAAATTTGAATGATCAGAAAAAGCTGTCTCATGATCAGAGATCAATTACATCTATAGGTTTGTCTTTGTTCAGCTATAAGAGAAATCAATACAGGATTGTATTACTCTGTGTGTGTGTGTGTGTGTGTGTGTGTGTGTGTGTGTGTGTGTGTGTGTGTGTGTGTGTGTGTGTGTGTGTGTATTGATCACTGCAGCTCCTATCGCCACGGTAACCCATGCTGATTCACCCAGAAAAAAATAAAATAAATATAAAAGGGTCTAAAAATAGCTGAGTCACAGCCAATCAGAGAAGAGGTGAGGTGGGTGTGTGTGCTGAGTCACAGCCAGACATCAGGTCAGTACACACACACACACACACACACACACACACACACACACACTGTTGGTACACAATAAAGATTAAGTGTAATTTGTCCTGAACATTCTAGTGACTTTATTCCACTTTAACCTGGATTAAACTGTCCTTTCATTCCATAGTGAAAACTCTAAAGTTAAATTCCTTTATTTCTGCAGATTTGCTGCAGATTTATTAAGTTTATTGGTATTCACAGAACTTATATTAAACTATTATTAATCAGCTTGTCTAACTGGTAAATTTAATTGCTGAAGCGTCTTCATCTCTGTGAGTTATATTTTTTGTACAAGGTTCCTGACAAATAAACCTAATCAGGTAACGTATGCCTCTTCATTGGTTGGAGTTCGCCTGTAATTTCTCCAAAGTTCCTGTCACTGTTCAGTAAAATCAGTTGTTTTTTAGGCCTCGATAATCACCAGGAATCCTCAAATATCACTGAGGCGTGATTAAGACTTTACAGACGTCTGCTTCTCTGGGTCCCGAGTCCCTGAGGTCTCTCTCTCTCTCTCTCTCTCTCTCTCTCTGTCTCTCTCTCTCTCTCTCTCTCTCTCTGTCTCTCTCTCTGTCTCTCTCTCTCTCTCTTTCTCTCTCTCTCTCTCTGTCTCTCTCTCTCTCTCTTTCTCTCTCTCTCTCTCTGTCTCTCTCTCTCTGTCTCTCTCTCCCCCTCCCTCCCTCCTCCCTCTCTTATCCCTCAGCAGGAAGAACAGACTCTGACAGACGAGTGGAGACGAGGAGGACGAAGCAGCAGACGAAGACGAAGGAGACGAGCGACTGTGGTTAACAGCATCATGGACGTTTTTAAGAAGGGATTCTCCATGGCCAAGGACGGCGTGGTGGCCGCCGCCGAGAAGACGAAGGCCGGCGTGGAGGAGGCCGCCGCCAAGACCAAGGAGGGGGTCATCTATGTGGGTGAGAGGAGGGGGCGATGGAGGGAGGGACAGTTATTGAACAGCAAACTGAACTGTAGATTTTCAGAATTTCAGAGTTCGTCTCGGCTGATGGAGGGAGCGTGATGGAGGAAGGATGGAGAGATTTTGGAGGGATGACGAAGAGATGATGGTGGGATGATAGATGAGGGAGGAAGGATGGAGAACAATTTGAAGGAGGATGAAAAGATGAAGATAGATGGTGAGATGGAGGGATGAGTGGATGGAGGGATGAACAGAGGACGGGCGGTGTGAATGTTCACGTCAGAAATGAGAAAGAATGAAAAAGTGCAATTCATGGTGACGTTAAAAGAGAAGACATGGAGCTCGGTTTGCAGGAAGAATGGATGAGTATAAAGAGGGAGGGATGAAAAGAAGGAGGACAAGTGAAATTCAACACCTAACTGAGAGATATTAAAGGAGGGGGAGGGGATGGAGGGATGGGTGGAGGACAAGAAGCTGGATCATAAAATATTTAAATCAGTGGAATAAAAAGACAAGAACAGAGAGACAGATGGAGAGAAAAATCAGAATCATGATGATGGTGGCAGGAAGAAGAAGGTGATGGAGAGGAAGGAGGTGATGGAGAGGAAGGAGGTGATGGAGAGGAAGGAGGTGATGGAGAGGAAGAAGGTGATGGAGAGGAAGGAGGTGATGGAGAGGAAGGAGGTGATGGAGAGGAAGGAGGTGATGGAGAGGAAGGAGAGGAAGGAGTTGATGGAGAGGAAGGAGGTGATGGAGAGGAAGGAGGTGATGGAGAGGAAGGAGAGGAAGGAGTTGATGGAGAGGAAGAAGGTGATGGAGAGGAAGGAGAGGAAGGAGAGGAAGGAGAGGAAGGAGTTTTTAAGGAGGCTTTTATTGTGAAACACTTCTATGTTTATGAAACTGAACTGAGAGTTTGGTTGTGTCCTGTAGATCAGCTGACTGAGGATCAGCTGACTGAGGATCAGCTGACTGAGGATCAGCTGACTGAAAGATCAGCTGACTGAAAGATCAGCTGACTGAGGATCAGCTGACTGAGGATCAGCTGACTGAGGATCAGCTAACTGAAGATCAGCTGACTGAGGATCAGCTGACTGAAGATCAGCTGACTGAGGATCAGCTGACTGAAAGATCAGCTGACTGAAAGATCAGCTGACTGAGGATCAGCTGACTGAGGATCAGCTGACTGAGGATCAGCTGACTGAAAGATCAGCTGACTGAAAGATCAGCTGACTGAGGATCAGCTGACTGAGGATCAGCTGACTGAGGATCAGCTAACTGAAGATCAGCTGACTGAGGATCAGCTGACTGAAGATCAGCTGACTGAAAGATCAGCTGACTGAGGATCAGCTGACTGAGGATCAGCTGACTGAAAGATCAGCTGACTGAAAGATCAGCTGACTGAGGATCAGCTGACTGAAAGATCAGCTGACTGAAAGATCAGCTGACTGAAAGATCAGCTGACTGAGGATCAGCTGACTGAAGATCAGCTGACTGAGGATCAGCTGACTGAGGATCAGCTGACTGAGGATCAGCTGACTGAAAGATCAGCTGACTGAGGATCAGCTGACTGAGGATCAGCTGAGCGTCGCTGCAGGTTTTTGTTCCAACCAACCAAGCAGTTACCTGAGGAGTGGTCATGTGACTACATTTTACAAGCTACCAGGTGTGGCTAGGTATCTTCTCCAGGTGTGAAGGGGTTTTTCATGTTCCTGCGTCGAGCTTCCACTACATCTCTGTGTCTAAGGCCTTCTGATCAGTGAAGGCTTCTCTATGTGGACAAGGATGGCCTCGTCCAAAACCAGGACGCTGAGTCCTCCAAACATGGACTTCTCTCCTTCAGATGCAGATGTCCAGCCAGGTCTAGTGGTGGAGGGGTTGTTTGGTTTCTCCACCAGAAGTTCTGAGCTGCATCATGTAAGTTCACAACCACTAAACCCCAGAGCAGAAGAAGCCTCCTGGTAAGAGGTGGATCGTCTTCACTAACTAAGAAGCCAAGCTGCTCTTCTCTACAAGGCCTCAACTCTGAATCCAGATACTTTCAGTCTGAACATGTTTTGTGAATGATTAAGAGTCTTCTTCTTCTTCTTCTTCTTTCTCCAGGAAGCAAGACGATGGAGGGGGTGGTGACCGGCGTTAACACAGGTATTAAAACTGTTCCACGCTGCCCCAGTTAAGCTGTAGTCAAACAGAGCACTAAGCACAGTGAATCTGGTTTAACCCAAATTCAATGAAACCTTTAGACATAATCGAATCTAAAACATATTTCTACTAAATGAAAATACTCAACTACATTTTTTTGGTGTCAGTTTAGCTTCTCAACAACATTATTGGAAAGGGCTCATCCTAAGAAATGACAACAAAACAATTCATGGTATAAATTAAACATGAACATGAAAAAGAGAAAATAAATGTATGAATAAATAGACCTTTTTGAAAAATAAAATAAAAAGAGGTTTTCCATTCTTGGAGCTTTGAGCGGTGTCTTCCATCCTCCAGTTGCCCATAAGACGGTGGAACAGGCCGACAGCGTGGCCGACAGCGCCGTGGCCGGGGCCAACGACGTCGCCCAGGCAACGGTCGGCGAGGTGGGGAAGGCGGCGATGGCGAGCGGCTTCGTCAGCTCCGTGAGTGATGTCACAGATTACACACAAACCGCCTGGTCTGCCCGGCAACAGATGATGAGGCAGCGCAGGGATTTAAATTCAGATAGAACATCCTGGTTAGTGGTAGTAGGAATAGTAGTACTAGGAGTAGTAGTAGTACTAGGAGTAGGAGGTGGTAATAGTAGTAGTACTAATAGTAGTGGTAGTCACAGTAGCACTAGTAAGTTTTGTGGTAGTATTAATACTAGTAGTATTAGTAATAGTTAAATAATACAATTTCCTCTGCTTCAGTCATATTTATTGAATGAAAATGTAGATTTTTTTGTCTTTCTTTAATCATAAACCTGTGGTGAATTGGCTGGGAGCAGGCGGAGGCGGGGCCAATGGTTCAGGAGGTAGCTGATTGGTGGGGGGGTTGAGTGACAGACAGCATGATGCCTGATAACACGCTCTGCTGCTGTTTACTACTGGACCAGTACAACAGGGACGAAGTACTGCAAGCCGCTCGTTACAGGGAAACACAAATAGAGTGGTGGCAGTAGTAGTAGTAGTAGTAGTAGTAGTAGTAGTAGTAGTAGTAGTAGTAGTAGTAGTAGTGGTAGTAGTAGTAGTAGTAGTACTAGTAGTAGTAGTAGTAGTAGTAGTAGTAGTAGTAGTGGTAGTAGTAGTAGTAGTAGTAGTAGTAGTAGTAGTAGTAGTAGTAGTAGTAGTGGTAGTAGTAGTAGTAGTAGTAGTAGTAGTAGTGGTAGTAGTAGTAGTAGTAGTAGTAGTACTAGTAGTAGTAGTAGTAGTAGTAGTGGTAGTAGTAGTAGTAGTAGTAGTAGTAGTAGTAGTAGTGGTAGTAGTAGTAGTAGTAGTAGTAGTAGTAGTAGTAGTAGTGGTAGTAGTAGTAGTAGTAGTAGTGGTAGTGGTGGTAGTAGTAGTAGTAGTAGTAGTAGTAGTAGTAGTAGTAGTAGTGGTAGTAGTGGTAGTAGTAGTAGTAGTAGTAGTAGTAGTACTAGTATATTCTTGTATCATGTGAGTTGAGTTTGATGTTTCTTCCTGACGAGTCCAGAAACCAAAGGTGTGACTCAGCAGAAACTTCCTGGACTAACCGGCCAATCACAGAGCTGTGATTTGTGTGGTGGTCATGTGACCTGAGCCTCTGTCTCCTATAGGTCGAGCTCCCGAACAAAGAAGCCACAGGTGAACAGAGCGAGCAGGTGGCGCAGTAGGTGAGAAACTTCTACAACTAGGATGATGTGCTACCACACTGTTACTGCTAGTAGGAGTTTTTTAGGAGGATTAAACTTGTTTTCTGATTGGATAATGTTTTCAGTGGTTTGATCTGATTGGATCCTCTTGTTTGTGTTTGTTTCCTCCCAGACTTCCTGTTTCTTCCTGTACTTCCTGTTTCTTCCTGTCCAATGAGCACCCAGGGAAGAGGAAGGACTTTACACTTTAAGCTCAGCACTCGTGACCTCTGACCTCTGACCTCTGACCTTTGACCCTGCCTTCACCCTTAAAAAATTCTGTATCAATGGTGCGATTTAACCGCTTCCTTATCGCCATCGGCACCGTCTCTCCCGTTGCCATGGTTACACTGCCTCTGTATCCCATCAAAACACACACTGTTGGTTTAACGCTCAGAGATCCATTTAGCCTGTGCCCTCTGCTGATTGGTTGGTACTAGAGTGACATCACCGGCAGGGGTTTGTGTGTTCTACAGGCCACGCCCATTTATTGTAAATCGCAGAGATGACTCCGCCCCCTGTCAGGGAGACACCTGCTGCCTTTTGAATGCATGAAGCTTTACTAACACTATGGAAGCTAAAACACACACACACACACACACACACACACACACACACACATCTGAATGAGTGTTTCTGCTTTGGCAAATTTTTTCTTTGATACACAACAGAAGTGAAATAAAGAGTTTAATCGACCTTTGTCCTTTCTTTGTGATTTCCTGGTGAATTCAATGTGAGTCCACTGCTTCTAGATCATGTTTCGTGCTTCTTCTTGGTTCTTGAAGCAGACGATATCGTGAAAGATTTTAAACTCATTTTATCCTGAGGAATAAAAACCTTGACTAAAATGTCCATAGTTCTATAGGACATAAAGAGTCTGATCCTTAACTCAGGATTAAGTTGTTGAACCAGAGATGATTCAGCACAAAGTGAGTTGGGTTTGTTGTTTTATTAAAGTGATGATATAATTAAAATGCAGATAAACAACAAAGCTGAAACACGTCTCAGACTCCTGAAAAGTCAGTTGTTTAATTCATATCAGACATGAATTAGAGATGGAGGATTCAGAAACGGGGTCAGACTCAGCTCTGATTCTTTGTCTGAGACTGTAACGAACAACCTGGAGCTGCAGCTGTTCCTGGAGACGAACAGATGAAGCTTTGGTGTGAATGTTTGCAGAAACTCTTATTTTTAGCATATATGGAACTAATAGAAACATAAAAATACTACTGCAATCAAATAAATTTAGCCCCATTATCGTACCATTTATTGAATCGATATTAAAGACCTTGTTTACTGTTTTTTATTTTTTTGCTTTTATTGTGATGATGTTCTCCTACTAGACAAACTGTAGCCACACATAGATATGAACCAGGAAATACACACATCCTCACTTCTGAACCTTTCAA
The DNA here is from genome assembly GCA_036785175.1 of Eupleurogrammus muticus. Taxonomy (NCBI): domain Eukaryota; kingdom Metazoa; phylum Chordata; class Actinopteri; order Scombriformes; family Trichiuridae; genus Eupleurogrammus; species Eupleurogrammus muticus. The sequence continues at coordinate 765,273 of JAYKQN010000029.1, forward strand.
AATAAAACATTCAGCAAAAGCAGCCTTTCAAAATAAAAGCGCTTGTGCTGGACTCTAGTGGAGAAGTGTGATATGACATATTAATATGAATAAAACAGTGTCTTCATTTCCTGTGTATGTGACTTCTAATGACCTCTGATAAAATCACAGCTGTTGCTGCTTTCGTCCTTCTGATACCACCACTTCTATTTTTACTGTCCTTTTTAGATCAGACCTTTTCCACTTGTTTTTTCTTGTTTTTTTTCTTGTTTGCTTTCGGGGCAGAAACATGCGTCTGAAAATATAAAACAACAACGTGTATTTGTGTTTGTTGCTTTTCTCTCCGCGTCCACGTGGCGGCGCCACTGCGCTGCTCACTGACCCTGCTCTCTCGCCGTAGCAGCAGCTCCGCAGCATCCTCCTCATCCTCTTCATCCTCCTCATCCTCCTCATCCTCTCCACCGTCTCCACCGTCTCCCCAGCTCCTCCTCCGTGCAGCGGCTCCTCGCTATGGACAACTCCGGCAAAGAGAAGGAGGCCATGCAGCTGATGGCGGAGGCCGACAAGAAGGTCAAGGCGTCCGGATCCTTCCTGGGCGGCATGTTCGGGTAGGACGCACATCACAAACACTACATATGCTACAAATGTTCATTCACTATCGTTGTAGCCCTGACAACAAAATATGAAAAACAGCTTCGTCGCCGATTATTGAGGGGCCACGCGCGCGCGTGCGGTGGCGTGTCACGCAGGGAGACACGCAGATTTTGCAGATGTTGCAGGAGGAGGAGGAGGAGGAGGAGGAGGAGGAGGAAGAGGAGGAGGAAGAGGAGGCCTGCAGCTGCTCTGTGGGAGCCAGGTTTTTGTTTTTTTCGTGAACGTGTGCATACGCGTGTGTGCGTGTGCGTGTGTGCGTGTGTGCGTGTGCGTGTGTGCGTGGATGAGGAACAGATCTTTGCTTTAGGATGAAAACACAGATGGATCGTGTTGTTTGGCTGATAGATAAATACATTAAGAATAAATGAGCTATGGAGCGTTTCATACAGAAAACAACATAAAATATGATGAAAAGAAACAGTTGAACAACCAAACTAAATCAATTAGTAACAACTAAATAAAATAAGTTCATTGAAATTAAATGAATGAGTTGGAGTTGATATCAATGACATCAATATCAATTTAAAGTTAATTGAATTTAAATTGAAACAATTCAATTAAGTTGATTCACTATTTCCCTTTTTGTGTATGTAAATAGTACATATTATATCATATATACATCATATTCACACACACACACAGAAATAATTCTTTTTGTCTTGGTCTCTGTACAAACAGCTGATTACTTTAGTCAACACAAGATCAGTGTTTCTGACGGGGGGCGTGGCCTAGTCACAGGGGCGTGGCCTCGTGACAGGGGCGTGGCCCTCTTGTTGGACATGTGGGCTAAAGATGGAGGTGTGGTTTCGTGCTGGGGCGTGGCCTCGCGTGGGGCGTGGCCTGGATGACATCATCAGATGAAGTAAAAGGTGAAACAGTTCACCTCTGAGATGTTTTTAAGATGTAAAGTATTTTATTCAGCTGTGTTGACGTTCCATCACACTCCAAACGTTTGTCCACCTATAGGAATCAACTGGGTCACATCTGTTTCCCTCCTGAGCTCCAGCGTGTTGGTTTTTATTTATTTTTCATTTTTTTAATGAGCCTCAGCCTCCAACAATGACTCAGAATCAGACGTGGTCATTTCTGCTACGTCATCATCCACAAAACCTGCATATTAACATTCTCATTTCAGCATGTTGTCAGGGCCTGTGCAGACTGTTGGAAGGAAAGGAAGAGGCAGGAAAAGCTGAACAGGCCCCTCAGTTATAGGTTTATATCACGCTGTTTTTTCTTAGATGATGAACACTGTGTGAACTAACGCTGCAGTTACTCACACACAAGAAAATGTGATGCAAGACCACGAGCCACATTCTGTGAAGGGAAAATACAGAATTTATAGGACTTCAGCAGCAAGTTAAAATACGTAATACTTATTTAAAAAATGTTTGTCTTTGTGTGTGTGTGTGTGTGTGTGTGTGTGTGTGTGTGTGTGTGTGTGTGTAGGGGAAACCATAAGGTGGAAGACGCCTGTGAAATGTACGCCAGAGCAGCCAACATGTTTAAGATGGCAAAGAACTGGAGTGGTAGGTGACACACACACACACACACACACACACACACACACACACAACATGATTCAACAGTTTTATTATTAATGAAATAAACAGCAATAAATACTTTTAAATAAACACATGTAATTGATTTTTGAGTGTAAGGACGATAAATGAGATTCATCCTGCTGATACAGCAGCGTTTGATGTGTGTGTGTGTGTGTGTGTGTGTGTGTGTGTGTGTGTGTGTGTGTGTGTGTGTGTGTAGCTGCAGGGAATGCGTTCTGTCAGGCCGCTCGGCTCCACATGCAGCTTCAGAACAAACTGGATTCAGCCACAAGCTTCGTCGATGCTGGCAACGCCTACAAGAAAGCTGATCCACAGGGTGAGCACACACACACACACTCACACACACACACACACACACACACACTCACACACACACACACTCACACACACACACACACACACACACACACACTCACACACACACACACACACACACACACACACACACACACACACTCACACACACACACACACACACACACACACACACACACACACACACACACACACACACACACACACACACACACACACACACACACACTCACACACACACACACACACACACACACTCACACACACACACACGTGTTAAGGTGTGAATGAACTATTACATTATATTGACCAGCTCCTTCTTCTTTTATAAATCTAAAAGTGTAGACTATTATGGAGTCTATCAGACCATTATGGGGTCTATCAGACCATTATGGGGTCTATCAGACCATTATGGGGTCTATCAGACCATTATGGGGTCTATCAGACCATTATGGGGTCTATCAGACCATTATGGGGTCTATCAGACCATCATGGGGTCTATCAGACTATTATGGGGTCTATCAGACCATTATGGGGTCTATCAGACCATTATGGGGTCTATCAGACCATTATGGGGTCTATCAGACCATTATGGGGTCTATCAGACCATTATGGGGTCTATCAGACCATTATGGGGTCTATCAGACCATTATGGGGTCTATCAGACCATCATGGGGTCTATCAGACTATTATGGGGTCTATCAGACCATTATGGGGTCTATCAGACCATTATGGGGTCTATCAGACCATTATGGGGTCTATCAGACCATTATGGGGTCTATCAGACCTTTATGGGGTCTATCAGACCATTATGGAGTCTATCAGACCATTATGGGGTCTATCAGACCATCATGGGGTCTATCAGACCATCATGGGGTCTATCAGACTATTATGGGGTCTATCAGACCATTATGGGGTCTATCAGACCATTATGGGGTCTATCAGACCATTATGGGGTCTATCAGACCTTTATGGGGTCTATCAGACCATTATGGGGTCTATCAGACCATCATGGGGTCTATCAGACCATTATGGGGTCTATCAGACCATTATGGGGTCTATCAGACCATTATGGGGTCTATCAGACCATTATGGGGTCTATCAGACTATTATGGGGTCTATCAGACCATTATGGGGTCTATCAGACCTTTATGGGGTCTATCAGACCATTATGGGGTCTATCAGACCTTTATGGGGTCTATCAGACCATTATGGGGTCTATCAGACCATTATGGGGTCTATCAGACCATTATGGGGTCTATCAGACCTTTATGGGGTCTATCAGACCATTATGGGGTCTATCAGACCTTTATGGGGTCTATCAGACCATTATGGGGTCTATCAGACCATTATGGGGTCTATCAGACCATTATGGGGTCTATCAGACCATTATGGGGTCTATCAGACCTTTATGGGGTCTATCAGACCATTATGGGGTCTATCAGACCATCATGGGGTCTATCAGACCATTATGGGGTCTATCAGACCATTATGGGGTCTATCAGACCATTATGGGGTCTATCAGACTATTATGGGGTCTATCAGACTATTATGGGGTCTATCAGACCTTTATGGGGTCTATCAGACCATTATGGGGTCTATCAGACCATTATGGGGTCTATCAGACCTTTATGGGGTCTATCAGACCATTATGGGGTCTATCAGACCATCATGGGGTCTATCAGACCATCATGGGGTCTATCAGACCATTATGGGGTCTATCAGACCATCATGGGGTCTATCAGACCATCATGGGGTCTATCAGACCAATATAGGGTCTATCAGACCATCATGGGGTCTATCAGACCTTTATGGGGTCTATCAGACCATTATGGGGTCTATCAGACCATCATGGGGTCTATCAGACCATCATGGGGTCTATCAGACCATCATGGGGTCTATCAGACCATTATGGGGTCTATCAGACCATTATGGGGTCTATCAGACTATTATGGGGTCTATCAGACCATTATGGGGTCTATCAGACTATTATGGGGTCTATCAGACCATTATGGGGTCTATCAGACCATTATGGGGTCTATCAGACCATTATGGGGTCTATCAGACTATTATGGGGTCTATCAGACCTTTATGGGGTCTATCAGACCATTATGGGGTCTATCAGACCATCATGGGGTCTATCAGACCTTTATGGGGTCTATCAGACCATTATGGGGTCTATCAGACCATTATGGGGTCTATCAGACCATTATGGGGTCTATCAGACCTTTATGGGGTCTATCAGACCATTATGGGGTCTATCAGACCTTTATGGGGTCTATCAGACCATTATGGGGTCTATCAGACCATTATAGGGTCTATCAGACCAATATAGGGTCTATCAGACTATTATGGGGTCTATCAGACCATTATGGGGTCTATCAGACCATTATGGGGTCTATCAGACCTTTATGGGGTCTATCAGACCTTTATGGGGTCTATCAGACCATTATGGGGTCTATCAGACCATTATGGGGTCTATCAGACTATTATGGGGTCTATCAGACCATTATGGGGTCTATCAGACTATTATGGGGTCTATCAGACCTTTATGGGGTCTATCAGACCATTATGGGGTCTATCAGACTATTATGGGGTCTATCAGACCTTTATGGGGTCTATCAGACCTTTATGGGGTCTATCAGACCATTATGGGGTCTATCAGACCATTATGGGGTCTATCAGACCATTATGGAGTCTATCAGACCTTTATGGGGTCTATCAGACCATTATGGGGTCTATCAGACCATTATGGGGTCTATCAGACCATCATGGGGTCTATCAGACCATCATGGGGTCTATCAGACCTTTATGGGGTCTATCAGACCATTATGGGGTCTATCAGACCATTATGGGGTCTATCAGACCTTTATGGGGTCTATCAGACCTTTATGGGGTCTATCAGACCATTATGGGGTCTATCAGACCATTATGGGGTCTATCAGACCTTTATGGGGTCTATCAGACCTTTATGGGGTCTATCAGACCATTATGGGGTCTATCAGACCTTTATGGGGTCTATCAGACCTTTATGGGGTCTATCAGACCATTATGGGGTCTATCAGACCTTTATGGGGTCTATCAGACCATTATGGGGTCTATCAGACCATTATGGGGTCTATCAGACCTTTATGGGGTCTATCAGACCATTATGGGGTCTATCAGACCAATATAGGGTCTATCAGACCAATATAGGGTCTATCAGACTATTATAGGGTCTATCAGACCAATATAGGGTCTATCAGACCATTATAGGGTCTATCAGACCAATATAGGGTCTATCAGACCATTATGGGGTCTATCAGACCTTTATGGGGTCTATCAGACCATTATGGAGTCTATCAGACCATTATGGGGTCTATCAGACCATCATGGGGTCTATCAGACCATCATGGGGTCTATCAGACTATTATGGGGTCTATCAGACCATTATGGGGTCTATCAGACCATTATGGGGTCTATCAGACCTTTATGGGGTCTATCAGACCATTATGGGGTCTATCAGACTATTATGGGGTCTATCAGACCATTATGGGGTCTATCAGACCTTTATGGGGTCTATCAGACCATTATAGGGTCTATCAGACTATTATGGGGTCTATCAGACCATCATGGGGTCTATCAGACTATTATGGGGTCTATCAGACCATTATGGGGTCTATCAGACCTTTATGGGGTCTATCAGACCATTATAGGGTCTATCAGACTATTATGGGGTCTATCAGACCATTATGGGGTCTATCAGACCTTTATGGGGTCTATCAGACCATTATGGGGTCTATCAGACCATTATAGGGTCTATCAGACCATTATGGGGTCTATCAGACCATTATAGGGTCTATCAGACCAATATAGGGTCTATCAGACTATTATGGGGTCTATCAGACCAATATAGGGTATATCAGACTATTATGGGGTCTATCAGACTATTATGGGGTCTATCAGACCATTATGGAGTCTATCAGACTATTATGGGGTCTATCAGACTATTATGGGGTCTATCAGACTATTATGGGGTCTATCAGACCTTTATGGGGTCTATCAGACCATTATAGGGTCTATCAGACTATTATGGGGTCTATCAGACCAATATAGGGTCTATCAGACTATTATGGGGTCTATCAGACCATTATGGGGTCTATCAGACCTTTATGGGGTCTATCAGACCATTATGGGGTCTATCAGACCATTATAGGGTCTATCAGACCAATATAGGGTCTATCAGACTATTATGGGGTCTATCAGACCATTATGGGGTCTATCAGACCATTATGGGGTCTATCAGACCTTTATGGGGTCTATCAGACCATTATGGGGTCTATCAGACCAATATAGGGTCTATCAGACCATTATGGGGTCTATCAGACCATTATAGGGTCTATCAGACCAATATAGGGTCTATCAGACCATTATGGGGTCTATCAGACAATTATGGGGTCTATCAGACCATTATGGGGTCTATCAGACCTTTATGGGGTCTATCAGACCAATATAGGGTCTATCAGACCATTATGGGGTCTATCAGACCATTATGGGGTCTATCAGACCAATATAGGGTCTATCAGACCATTATGGGGTCTATCAGACCATTATAGGGTCTATCAGACCAATATAGGGTCTATCAGACCATTATGGGGTCTATCAGACCTTTATGGGGTCTATCAGACCATTATAGGGTCTATCAGACCAATATAGGGTCTATCAGACCTTTATGGGGT
>JAYKQN010000029.1:777500-797500 GCA_036785175.1 Eupleurogrammus muticus
ATCAGCGTGACTCCATTAGGTTGTTGAACTAGGAATTTTACATATTTGCATATTGTTGACATAGGGAAACAAATCTATTTTAGTAAATTGAATTAAATGAAAAATATTATTTTTTATCTAGTGAAAATTTTCCTCTGAATAAAAGTCAACCTTTGGTTGTGAGACAATGATGGTCACATGTCAAATGTCCATGAGCTAAAGGGACTGGTCATGTGACCTCCTTAATTGTATCTCCTTCAAAATAAAAGCCCCCTTTTCACACCTAACTGTAAAAACACTGATTTTATGTCACAGCTTTTATAGAAAAATGAAGATACAGTAATTGTTTCCAGATGGAAACACTATAGTAGAAGGTTAATAGAAGGCTGATTGACAGTTAATTGAAGGTTAATTGAAGGGTTAAATGACACCTGACCAAACCCGCTCTAAACCCTGGTCAGAAACTCCTGGACGCCCACGAGGAGCAGAACAGCGAGGCGTTCACAGAGGCCGTGAAGGAGTTCGACTCGGTGTCCCGTCTGGACCAGTGGCTGACCACCATGCTGCTGCGCATCAAGAAGACCATCCAGGGGGATGCGGGGGATCTGAAATAGACCCAGGCCAACGCGGGGGGGGGTGTTCAGGGACGGGAGGGGCTGTGGGAGTTTACACTTGTACATATCAGCCTGCATGTGACCCCCATCGAGCTAAAGTCATGTTTAACCCACCTGTAGATCACCCTGTGTCCCTGATCCTGCAGTATTAACGCTCCGTAACACTGGACACTAGTATAGGAGAGAACAGAACAGGTGTGTGTGTGTGTGTGTGTGTGTGCGTGTGTGTGTGTGTGTGTGTGTGTGTGTGCGTGCGTGTGTGTGTGTGTGTGTGTGTGCGTGCGTGCGTGCGTGTGTGTGTGTGTGCGTGCGTGCGTGTGTGTGTGTGTGCAGTAAGGTTAATTATACTATTTGATGGGAAAAGTGTGCAGCTTATATCAGATTCAAGATATATGTTTATTTATGAGATTGTTGATATTAATTGTCAATACAGGAAATGTTATTTATGGATTATTATGGTGCTCAGTGTTAAAATTAACTACAGTTGAATTAGTTTTATATTGGATAATAAACCGATTCAAAGACACGTATTTAACTCAATGTCTTCATGATCATCCAGGTTATATATCACAAGACAGTGATTATTTTTAAAAAATCATGTGACACAACACAAGTTAATTTTTTTTTTTATAATTACTGATATATAACCTGGATGATCATGAAGGCATCAAGTTAAATGAGAGTCTTTGAATCGGTTGGTTATTAAATATCAAACCAATTCACTGCCAGTTTAACATCTTTTGGGGGTATTATGCTGCCTTCAGGTGGTTTGGTGATTATCGGAAATACAAAAAAACACACCAGAATCAGACATGAACCCCAGCTCACGTTGTAATTACCACCGGGAAAACGATTTTTATGTTAAGCGACCATGGATGTATTATGCACCTGGATGTGGCTCCGCCCCCTCAGTCAATGTATTATTTTATATTTACTAATTTTTCTCCAAAAGGTTTTAAGGTAGTCAGCAAAGTGAAATAAATGACTCAAAGGTGATTTTTTTTTATTATTTTTTTTATTATTTGCATGTTCTCATAACCCTGAGGCCCCAGGGCACCATGGGAGGTGACTCTACTGATCAGTGTTCAGCATTTGAACCAGTAGAGAAACTCTCCAGGTCCTTGAAACATCCATGATCCTGTTGATGGTTCTGATGCTGCAGCAGAGCACGTGAACCGTTACGGTTTGGTGTTGACGCTTTGTCTTGATTCTGAGTCTAAAATGTTTTAACCTGAGCAGCAGATCAAGATGAATCAGGTTCACTTCAGATCAACAACAAAAACTCTGGTAACTCCACTTCACAAGTGGAGATGATCGTCTTTCCGACACCACGTGAAGGCAGCATTAGCCTCCTCCCCCCCACCCCCCCCCCCCACCCCTGCCCCATCGTGATTGGTCAGTTCTTTGTGTCCTGGCTGTGATTGGTCGGTGCTGTCTGCCTCGTCCGTGCATGTGTTGTTTCTGTCCGTGTTGTCCGTGTCGTACTGTAACAACAGTCCAGTGAAAAATTGATCCTCACCTCCAGCTGAAATAAAACGTCGCTGCACCACTACTGTTTGTTGTGTGTTTGATTCCACCTGGTTCTGATATGAGTTTGCGGTGTCCTGTGGTGTGTAGGGGGTAGAGCTCCTGCTTCATAAGCAGCAGACCCGTGTTTGACTGATTCAATTTGGTCATAATCACAAATTATATATTTAATAAGTCGCCTCCATACATGTATAAACATAAAAGTAGCTTTATTCAGACTTCAGGAGCAACTGGTTTTAAATTAAAGCCATGTCATGACTTTACCACTGAAACTACCATCATGTTTACTGCTTTAAACGATAATAAATCTGGAATATCTCTACAACCACAAAGATTATTGTATTTAAACCTGAGAATAAATCAGAATAAATCTACAACATGTGAGGTGACTACAGAAGAGTCACAATCTATGTTGATGTTACACATCTGCAGGTGTTTCTGATTCATAGACTTTCTCTGCGTACCTGTTGTTGAATAGGTCATGTTATATATAATTGTCATTAGGCGTTTTACAGATAAAACTCTGTGGGGAATATGCATTTATTTTTTCTCAGGTTGAGATCAGTAGATACAGATGTGACGTAACACCATCACATAAACACAAAGATGCCGCATACGGATTTGACAGACGCGTCGTCGCGGTCGCCATCTTGGGCCGGGGTTGGTGAGGCCGCTTACAGCAGAGTCGAAAGAAAGAATTGTGCCTGTCAAAAACGTTCAAATATTAATTAATTCAAACACAGTTATTTTTTTTACTTTTTCCGGAAAATCTCTATATTTATTCTGTACCCCTCTAAACACATTGTTTTTAAATATAGTTTAAAAAAGTTACATATCCGATCTCGTATATATATATTATAGCCTATCATATATTATGATAGTATAGTATGTATTATTCAAGGCAATAATAAAGTAATACTTACAACCTGTCATTTTATTATCATCATTATTATTACTATTATCATATTGTTATTTCCCATATTCTTTTCCTTTAATTGTATATTTATCTGTATATATAGTTATTCTCATATAACATATTTTTACCGGTGCATTTATTGTTAAATATATTAGTGACATATAAGTATGTTAATATTTTTATCATTATACATCATTCTGTTTTTATATGCAAACAAATTCACTGTCTCACACTGTTTTTACGTTTTAATAACGTTAACGTTAAACCATGTTGTATCATAAATGTTTTCTCACGTCTATAATTAACCAAACGACTTGAAATCGTTTGAAAATTCAGTGACACGTTGATTTAAATCACTGAGAGACCAGTGATTTACCCCGATCCAAGATGGCGGCTGCAATGACTCGTCGTTCCAATGGCCAGCGTCAGGCAGCCGCCACTAGCTTACCCATAACACCCTGCGGTGGACCCGCAGTTTCCGGCTGTTGCTCGCGCTTTGCTGGTTGCTGGTTCGTGTAGTTGAGTGTAAATAGTGAACAACAATTATCTTCATTACTGGTTCTGAGGCGGGTATTTTTATACTGAAGGAGGAGAGAGAAACAAGCCGCCAAGATGCCGCGAATCATGATAAAAGGAGGCGTTTGGCGCAACACGGAGGTACGTATTTACATGGCTAGCCGCGTTAGCATGGCGCTAGCCACCTGTAGTAAAACCAACGGTCTGCGTTAGCATCAGGCTAACTGCTAACTTAACGGGATTTATGGTTTTGTTGCTGCCAACTTTGTCTGACGAGTTTTTCAGCCGCTCGTTTACAGTTGTTTAAACGTAAACAACACACAACTTTTACGATTTATGATGCTGCTGATCAATAAAATGTATGTTAATGTTAGCAAATATTACTGAATTTTACTATTCAATCTCCTGTTATGATCATTAGAAGATTCCTTTGTAATCTGATTAGTTGTTATCCAGTATCTGGCCTCTCTGTATCTCACAACACTCACAACTATTCAACCATCCATCTCTGCTTTTAAATCAAGGCTAAAGACGTTTTTAAGATTATTTTTCAAAGTTTATCTGAAGATAATTTATATAAATCTGTCAACATTTAGTTGTATATACTTCCACCACTGGAAGATCAACAGGGATTTGATGCTAGAAAAGAGTGTAAATACAGCAGAGTTCTACTAGATTTGGAAGATGTGACTAGAGATAATGAATCAATCTTGATAATTCTATTAGTTGTTTGTGGGACTGAATGATTTTAGGAGAAAGTCTTTAAACTTAAAGTATTGAAGATCCTTAAAGACGCAGAAAGAAATGAGGATCTCCACAACTAAAAAAATGGATCTTCTGACCATGAAATGCTAAAAAATGTGGAAATGGATAACTATTCTACTGCTGTCATAAACAATGTGTGACTGGTGCAAAGAGAGCAACAAAAAGTAAAATTAATGACAAGTAAAAGACTTTAAGAACCAGGACATTTGAGTGTTGTGTAACCTAATATAGAGACTGACTTTTTGCATTGACGTTTGAACACAATTCATTTCCCCTTAAATTTAAGTGTTGGTAACATAAAGTCTGGCATGAAGGTTGTTTTAATACTTGACGAGGAACCTGTTCTGTGTTTGTGTGTTTTCCTAAAGGATGAAATCCTCAAGGCGGCGGTGATGAAATATGGTAAAAACCAATGGTCCCGTATCGCTTCCCTGCTGCACCGCAAGTCTGCCAAACAGTGCAAAGCCAGATGGTGAGTGAGCTGCTTTCCTTGTTTCACCCACCTCGTGAGTCGCTGTTCTTAACACAAGTGTGTGTTTATTCTGTCATGTTTAATCACCAGGTACGAGTGGCTGGATCCCAGCATCAAGAAAACCGAGTGGTCCAGAGAGGAGGAGGAGAAGCTGCTTCACTTGGCCAAGCTGATGCCGACTCAGTGGAGGACCATCGCTCCCATCATAGGACGCACGGCTGCTCAGTGTCTGGAGCACTACGAATACCTGCTGTAGGATTTATGACATCACACACACACACTATTTATCTTCAGTTTCCTCCATCTTGTCCTAGGCAGCTCAGGTTTAGAACAGAGACCAGAGGTGTCAGTCAACAAGTATTTCTTCCTTGTTACTATTAATATTTAGTAGAAACGTACTTTAGATATCAGATCATTTATGTTTGCTGCAGTGAAACATCTAGAAGGTTCTGTGTGTTTCTGTGTTTAGAGACAAGGCAGCACAGAGAGACAACGAGGAGGAGGTGGGGGAGGACCCCAGGAAGTTAAAACCAGGAGAGATCGACCCCAATCCTGAAACCAAACCGGCCAGACCGGACCCGGTAGACATGGACGAAGGTGCAGTGACACGCCTAAAGCCTAAAACTCATAACTCAAACTCGTGTGTGTGTGTGTACGGTGTGTGTGTGCAGCGCTTGTTGGCGGTTGTGGTGTGTTCTTATAAATAAAGTGTGTTTCTGTGTTTCTCTGGTTGTAGATGAGCTGGAGATGCTGTCGGAGGCCAGAGCTCGACTGGCCAACACCCAGGGAAAGAAAGCCAAGAGGAAGGCTAGAGAGAAACAGCTGGAGGAGGCCAGGTCACACACACACACACACACACACACACACACACACACACACACACACACACACACCACACACCACACACACACCTTTACTCGTATGTTTGTTCTTCCAGAGCCTGATAACAGATTTTTACCTTTTTAATAGAGTTCAACTATCCATTTTCTAATGGCTGTTTTTTACGTTGTTTTTTATACGTTAATTTTTACTGGTAAAGTTTACATTCGACCCACATCGAATGTCACTGAATCTAAAGCCTCCATCTAGTGTTATGTGTATATTTTCTGTACCTGATAGGTACTTGTTGTGTTAAACAGGCGTCTGGCGGCGCTGCAGAAACGCAGAGAGCTCAGAGCAGCGGGAATCGACGTCCAGAAGAAGCGGAAGAAGAAGCGAGGAGTGGACTACAACGCAGAGATCCCCTTCGAGAAGAAACCCGCCGCCGTGAGTCTTCTTTCTGTCTGTCTGTTGGACCAGAATCCAGAACCAGGTTTGATCTCTGCTCACCGGCCTCTCCCTGGTGTTTCAGGGTTTCTACGACACCAGCATGGAGCAGTACAACGCGCTGGAGCCCAACTTCAAGCGGCTGAGGCAGCAGCATCTGGACGGAGAGCTGCGCAAGTCAGTTCATTTACATTAAATTATTAGATTTAAACTGTCACACTGGACCATTTATGACGTTTAGTGTGTGTGTGTGTGTGTGTGTGTGTGTGTGTGTGTGTGTGTGTGTGTGTGTGTGTGTGTGTGTGTGTGTGTGTGTGTGTGTGTGTGTGTGTGTGTGTGTGTGTGTGTGTGTGTGTGTGTGTGTGTGTGTGTGTGTGTGTCAGGTTTAATACACATTTGACAATTCAAAATTCTTTGTGTCCCCAGTAAAGTTCTGTAAGTCTGATATTTTAAGCACATTGTAAGAATCAAGTTTCTCTACATCTCATAATTCTGACATTTTATTAAATTTTTGGGAAAAACTTAATAAGCTAAATTATCTGCCAGTGGATAAGATAATTCTGTTGTAAATCACTTTTATAAGTAAAGTTGGGGAAAAGACATTTTTATTTATTGCTTTTCTTCGTTTTTATTATTACTGAACGGTGACCATGAGAGGCTCATTTGACAGTTTTGAATTCTGTATTTTGGAATTTAATGTCGTCTGTTACTCTCACCCTCAGAATACAGATTTTTCTAGAGTTACGTTGCAGTAAAACTTTTTTTTTTCTGCCTGCAGTGAACGTGAGGAAAGAGACAGGAAGAAAGACAAGCAGAAGATCAAGAAGAAGAAGGAGAGCGACCTGCCATCCGCCATCCTGCAGACGAGCGGCGTGGCCGAGTTCACCAAGAAACGATCCAAGCTGGTGCTGCCCGCCCCCCAGGTAGGCCCCGCCCACCCATCCGGCTATAAGCCCCGCCCACCCAGAACTCCCCAAAGCACAATTTATCTATGCTGTTTGGACTTGGTGTCAAAATGGAAAAAATCCCAAACACGGCGGCAGCATAATTGTTCATTAATCAGGTGAAGCTCCATTTTATCAAATCATGACATCAATGTATAAACTGAACGAGAAAAGTCTCAACTACAACAGTAAATAAAGTATTTTTATCTGGAGCCAAGCTCACGTCAACATTAGAAAGGTCAAATGTCGCCAGATAGAGGTTCCAACACTTCTACATGAGTAAGTCACTAAAACTAGACTAAAATACTTTGGGTTTTGACTAGTTAACAAATGGCCACTAGGTGGCGCCAAATGACAGACTCACACCTGTATGTGACTACGTATCAGTGCTAAAAGTTAAATAATCTTACATTATTCTAATAAAACAAAGTGTAGCCCATCCGTTAGTTATTACTGATCTACCAGCTGCTGCATTTATAATTATCTTTACTTCACATCCTGAATAAACTCTTTGCTTTGTTTTTCCAGATCAGCGACGCCGAGTTGGAGGAGGTCGTGAAGCTGGGCGTCGCCAGCGAAGTCGCCCGTCAGGCGGCGGAGGAAAGCGAGAGCGGCAACTCGGCCTCCTCCACCCTCCTGTCTGAGTACAGCATCACCAACGCCATGGCAACGGGACTACGGACCCCCCGCACCCCCGCCGCCCAGGACCGCATCCTGCAGGTAAAATAACGACCAATCAGAGAGATGAATCCATCAAGAACGCGAAACAGATCAATGAACGTGTGTGTGTGTGTGTGTGTGTGTGTGTGTGTTTCAGGAGGCTCAGAACCTGATGGCTCTGACCAACATCGACACCCCCCTGAAGGGAGGCCTCAACACGCCGCTGCACGAGAGCGACTTCAGCGGCGTGACGCCCAAACAGCAGCAGATACAGACGCCCAACACCGTCCTCAGCACGCCGTTCAGGTTCTGCTGCGATCACACGCCTATAAAACCCATTTATGTGTATAGCCCACAATCATAACTCTGTGAGTTGCTTCAGTCAAAC
The DNA here is from genome assembly GCA_036785175.1 of Eupleurogrammus muticus. Taxonomy (NCBI): domain Eukaryota; kingdom Metazoa; phylum Chordata; class Actinopteri; order Scombriformes; family Trichiuridae; genus Eupleurogrammus; species Eupleurogrammus muticus. The sequence goes on from JAYKQN010000029.1 coordinate 785,548, forward strand.
ATCTTATATCGAACATCAGGACGTTCATATAAAACTTTATTTCCTGGCTGTTACTTCTCAGTTCAAATTAAACAGCACTGGCACTAGGACAAAGTAATTATCATAATTAATATTGTTCTAAATGCAATGAGCCTTCCTCATAAATAAAAACAGCTGTACAACAAGTACAGAAAAAACCAATAGAATGAGAGGGAGGTGATTGGGTTTCAGCCTCAGGAAAAAATATATCGTTAAAATAATGATTTTTATTTGAAATAATAATGTTCTTTTGTCATAACATTGCTAAACTGGAGCAATGTGCCTCTATTCCCGTGTGTAGATGAACATGATTAACCTTTCATCATTATTAGGTTTCACACGTCTTCACTCTATTGATTCTGGGTTGGTGTTCTACTCACTGAGGCACCTGGAGTCCTGATTCATGGTCCTGTCCCCCTAACAGGACTCCTGGTCCAGGATCCGAGGGCATGACCCCCCAGGCCGGAGGAGCGATGACCCCCCGGGGGGCCGGGACCCCCGGTTTGACCCCCAGCCGCACGCCTCTGAGAGACAAACTGAACATTAACAGCGAGGAGCAGCTGGCCGACCCCGTGTTCGCTAAACACCTGGTAGGATGAGGAAAGATAAAGTAACTGGACATATGAACAATAAAATATAAAATAACTGAACATATGAACAATAAAATATAAAATAACTTATGCAGAGTGAAATACAAACTAAATCACTGATTTCTGTGAATGAATCCGTCTGTCTTCATGTGCCAATCGCAGCAGAGGGAAAGTCTGCAGCAGCTCAGACAAGGCCTGATGTCTCTTCCCGTCCCTAAAAACGACTTCGAGATCGTCCTGCCAGAAAACGCAGAGAAGGAACTGGAAGAGACGGAGACGGAGAGCGGCTTCATCGAGGACGCTGCCGACGTACAAGCTCGAAAACAGGTCAGTGAGCAGGATTCAGAGTTTGTCAAAAATGAATCAATAAACGACAGCTACAAGTTTCCCAGATTTAAATAATTAATAATTAGGATTAATTAGTCTTTAATTAACAAACAGGGAAAGATGGCATGAAAAAAACATGCAGATTCAACAATGTGATGAATACATTTTATTTAGTACAATTAGTTCAATGAGTGAACTGAACGTTTTACTTCAAGTTTAAAAAAATAGAAAATGTTAGAATTATGAGATAAAAAGACAACTTTAAGACAAAGTTAAAATACGTAATAGTATTTTAAGAGAACAGACTCAAGAACAAAAAAATGAAGCTAAATGTTCAGCCAAAAGAAAATAATATTATAAGAACGTTATACACAATATTAGAGTAATTGTACCAAAAACAAGAATGTTTTTTACTTGATTTCAGTCATTTTATTTTTTCTAATAACATCTTGACCAAAATCAGGACAAAACATGTAAATAAGATAAATTATCTGCCAGTGGAATGAGATAAATTTATTTCATTTTAATCCGGATCAACAATAAAAAACTGAAATATTATCAAGTGAAAATATCTGGTTTTAGTACAATTAGTCCAATATTAGTAGATAATTTAGATTTCTTCACCTGTTAAGATTTGAACTTTATTTCTAAAAGTGATTTAAAACAAAGTGCTGTTCATACACAGAACAAACCAACTGTAGAAAATCTACAAAATAATATATGACCATGTCTCGTTGAGTTGGAATCCAGTTAGTAAAAAACCTTCATGTTGTTCACACACACACACACACACACACACACACACTCACTCTGATTCTTCTTGTTTGTAACAGGCAGCTCGTGATGCAGAGAGAGAGAAAGAGCTGAAGCTACGACACACGACTGTTCAGAGGAATCTGCCTCGACCCTCGGAGGTAACGGGTTAGGTCACATGATCACATGGTCACATGATCACATTCACGCTATATATAATTTTGATCCTATTCATGTAAGAAATATAACATGTATGATTGTGATTGTTTTTTTGTTTATTAAACGTTCAGACTGAGATTCTTTTGGGGCTTTTTTTTCCTCTGATGAAATAAGCTAAAAAGATGCACCTGTTGAAATGTGTTAGTTTAAAGTTAACCCTCCGTGTCTGGACTAATTATAAAACTCATGAGTCTCTGATTGGTCCAGTGTGAGGTGCTGTATGTCCTGATAATCTGTGAGCGTCTTGTCGTCTTTTCTACATCATAAATCGTCCCGTTGCCGCCGTGTCTCCAGGTCAACGAGTCCGTCCTCCGTCCCGGGTCCTTGGAGCCGCTGCCTGAGCTGCAGCTGGCGGAGGAGCTGATCAAACAGGAAATGATCACCATGCTGCACCACGACTGCCTGCACCACCCGCCGCCCGCCGCCGGCCAACTGCAGCGCGGCAAGGCCAGAGGCCCCGCCTCCACGTCCAACAACGCCTCGCACATCGCCTACCTGGAGACGCACGTCTACAAACCCTGCAGCACGGAGGACATGGAGCAGGTAGGACACACCTGGTCATTAGCACCGCCTCAACGTTGTCGTTGATGCTACCTTGGTTCATTCACCTGTCCAGACCTGCAATGAGTGAAGTTCTTACTCACCTGTCCAGGCGAAGGCCGTCCTGGCAGCAGAGATGGAGGTGGTGAAGGCGGGGATGGGCCATGGCGACCTCAGCATGGAGGCCTACAGCCAGGTGTGGGAGGAGTGTTATGGACAGGTGAGCGGTAGGAGAGGAGCTAAAGGATCAAATAATTGCTGCTGAAACATGAGAAAACATTTACATTAACTGATTTATAGAATAGTAAAGGAGCTAACGGACATTTTACTGCAGGTTCTGTGCAAAACGGACATTTGTAGAAACCGGTTTTATTTCCTCTACTGATAAAAACAGCCCCAGTTGTTGGAGGTTCAGGTTCAGGTTTCGTGTCTTCCCTGCAGGTCTTATACCTGCCTGGTCAGAACAGATACACCAGAGCCAACCTGGCCTCAAAGAAGGACCGGATTGAAAGTCTGGAGAAGAAGCTCGAGGTGAGGAAGCTGCATGATCCTCAGACCCCCACCGTCCCTGACCGACCTCTGACCTCTGACCTCTCGCCTCTCCTCAGGTGAACCGAGGTCACATGACGGCGGAGGCTCGGAAAGCAGCGAAGCTGGAGAAGAAGCTAAAGATTCTGCTGGGGGGGTTCCAGTCCAGAGCTCTGGGGCTGCTGAAGCAGCACGGGGAACTGTGGGAGCAGGTGTGTGTGTGTGTGTGTGTGTGTGTGTGTGTGTGTGTGTGTGTGTGTGTGTGTGTGTGTGTGTGTGTGTGTGTGTGTGTGTGTGTGTGTGTGTGTGTGTGTGTGTGTGTGTGTGTGTGTGTGTGTGTGTGTGTGTGTGTGTGTGTGTGTGTGTGTGTGTGTGTGTGTGTGTGTGTGTGTGTGTGTGTGTGTGTGTGTGTGTGTGTGTGTGTGTGTGTTCTTAGAAACCAACATGCCACGCAGACCTGCAGGATGCTGTAACTGTGTTTTCAGCTTGTTTCCGTCTTTCTCCTGTTTGACATCACTAATTCTCCAGGTGGAGCAGGCAGCTACTGAGCTGCAGACCTTCACTCAGCTGAAGAAGCAGGAGGACACAGCCATTCCCAGGAGAAAGGCGGTAACACTTTTCCTACCAAAAACTCCTCCCTCTGCTAGTCACCACATTCCATGTCATAGATGATAAATGATCACTGATTGTTTCAGGCTCTGCGGGAGGACGTGGAGCGGCAGATGGAGAGAGAGCGAGAGCTCCAGCAGAGATATGGAGAGCTGCTGATGGAGAGGGAGGCCTTGATGACCGGGGCCCAGAAATACTGACACACACACACACACACACACACACACACGTTTCCAGAGATAAGCCCCGCCTTCGTGTTGCAGTGACGTCACAAGCTGAGTTCTGAGCATGCTCAGTGTTTCCTTGTGTTTCTGTATTAGTGGCCAATAAAGTTTCTTTCAACTACACCAGCCTCACACTTTTTGTGATTACATTAGTATTTTCATTTTTTTCCCATAATAATCAGATCAGTAATAGACAGAAGTGTAGGCGACATATAAAATACAAAAACATGGGTTTTTACTGCAAATTGTTCTGTTCTTTATCAGGGTCAAAGAACCCAAATAAACTCACATCTGATCTGTACCAAGATTCTAGAGGCAAATCATGCACATCCGTCCTGGTTGGAGTGCAAAGCATTCAGGTATAAAGGTCTGTCTTCTACAAAAGAAATCTCAAAAGTGCTTTAATGATGATCAAATAATCTATAGAAAGTTGTGTCTGTTGACCGTAGACACTAAAGATGTTTAATGGTGTTCTGGGTTATCTGGTGACAGTTCACAACCACAACGGAACGTTTAGTTTTTAAATAATTTTCATTCAATTTATTCATTTATTTTAGTATTTATATATATATATACCCTTGGGAACCCTGAAGAAAGTAAAAAGCTCTAAGAATCTGCCCTCACGCTGTCTGCCTTGGAGCTCAGGCTGTTAGGACGCTTGAATGGAGGTTTACAGTCATGGGTTCAAGACTGAGTTTTAAGGTTCACTGGGAGGAAAGACTAAAGAAAACTCATCTTGTCTCATGTCCTTGTAGCTCACCAGGTAAAACACCTGTTTAGAGAGACCACACTTGTGAGTTCAATCCCCGCTCCTGACTTTTGAAATCAGAAACCAGATATTGAATTATCAGAGTTACTTGTTATTAGACCTGGGTTCAAATCATGGTGAGTGGAAAAACAATGTTTGAAGTTCTCTTTGTTAGCTATCTTAGGCTTGCGAGCAATTAAATAAGTCACTCTCATAGGTAAGTCTCAGGTGATGATGATGAGCTGCTTTATGCACATACTATAGTATGACCTTTTTTGAGCGACATAGTATAGTATGACCTTTTTTGGGCGACATACTATAGTATGACCTTTTTTGGGCGACATAGTATAGTATGACCTTTTTTGAGCGACATACTATAGTATGACCTTTTTTGGGCGACATAGTATAGTATGACCTTTTTTGAGCGACATACTATAGTATGACCTTTTTTGGGCGACATAGTATAGTATGGCCTTTTTTGGGCGACATAGTATAGTATGACCTTTTTTGGCCGACATAGTATAGTATGACCTTTTTTGGGCGACATAGTATAATATCACCTTTTTTGGGCGACATAGTATAGTATGACCTTTTTTGAGCGACATACTATAGTATGACCTTTTTTGGGCGACATAGTATAGTATGGCCTTTTTTGGGCGACATAGTATAGTATGGCCTTTTTTGAGCGACATACTATAGTATGACCTTTTTTGGGCGACATAGTATAGTATGGCCTTTTTTGGGCGACATAGTATAGTATGACCTTTTTTGGCCGACATAGTATAGTATGACCTTTTTTGGGCGACATAGTATAATATCACCTTTTTTGGGCGACATAGTATAGTATGACCTTTTTTGAGCGACATAGTATAGTATGACCTTTTTTGAGCGACATAGTATAGTATGACCTTTTTTGGGCGACATACTATAGTATGACCTTTTTTGGGCGACATAGTATAGTATGACCTTTTTTGGGCGACATAGTATAATATGACCTTTTTTGGGCGACATAGTATAGTATGACCTTTTTTGGGCGACATAGTATAGTATGGCCTTTTTTGGGCGACATAGTATAATATGACCTTTTTTGGGCGACATAGTATAGTATGGCCTTTTTTGGGCGACATAGTATAATATGACCTTTTTTGGGCGACATAGTATAGTATGACCTTTTTTGGGCGACATAGTATAGTATGACCTTTTTTGGGCGACATAGTATAATATGACCTTTTTTGGGCGACATAGTATAGTATGACCTTTTTTGGGCGACATAGTATAGTATGACCTTTTTTGGGCGACATAGTATAGTATGACCTTTTTTGGGCGACATAGTATAGTATGACCTTTTTTGGGCGACATACTATAGTATGACCTTTTTTGGGCGACATAGTATAGTATGACCTTTTTTGAGCGACATACTATAGTATGACCTTTTTTGGGCGACATAGTATAGTATGACCTTTTTTGAGCGACATACTATAGTATGACCTTTTTTGGGCGACATAGTATAGTATGGCCTTTTTTGGGCGACATAGTATAGTATGACCTTTTTTGGCCGACATAGTATAGTATGACCTTTTTTGGGCGACATAGTATAGTATGGCCTTTTTTGGGCGACATAGTATAATATGACCTTTTTTGGGCGACATAGTATAGTATGGCCTTTTTTGGGCGACATAGTATAATATGACCTTTTTTGGGCGACATAGTATAGTATGACCTTTTTTGGGCGACATAGTATAGTATGACCTTTTTTGGGCGACATAGTATAATATGACCTTTTTTGGGCGACATAGTATAGTATGACCTTTTTTGGGCGACATAGTATAGTATGACCTTTTTTGGGCGACATAGTATAGTATGACCTTTTTTGGGCGACATAGTATAGTATGACCTTTTTTGGGCGACATAGTATAGTATGACCTTTTTTGAGCGACATACTATAGTATGACCTTTTTTGGGCGACATAGTATAGTATGGCCTTTTTTGGGCGACATAGTATAGTATGACCTTTTTTGGCCGACATAGTATAGTATGACCTTTTTTGGGCGACATAGTATAATATCACCTTTTTTGGGCGACATAGTATAGTATGACCTTTTTTGAGCGACATACTATAGTATGACCTTTTTTGGGCGACATAGTATAGTATGGCCTTTTTTGGGCGACATAGTATAGTATGGCCTTTTTTGAGCGACATACTATAGTATGACCTTTTTTGGGCGACATAGTATAGTATGGCCTTTTTTGGGCGACATAGTATAGTATGACCTTTTTTGGCCGACATAGTATAGTATGACCTTTTTTGGGCGACATAGTATAATATCACCTTTTTTGGGCGACATAGTATAGTATGACCTTTTTTGAGCGACATAGTATAGTATGACCTTTTTTGGGCGACATAGTATAGTATGACCTTTTTTGGGCGACATAGTATAATATGACCTTTTTTGGGCGACATAGTATAGTATGACCTTTTTTGGGCGACATAGTATAGTATGGCCTTTTTTGGGCGACATAGTATAATATGACCTTTTTTGGGCGACATAGTATAGTATGACCTTTTTTGGGCGACATAGTATAGTATGACCTTTTTTGGGCGACATAGTATAATATGACCTTTTTTGGGCGACATAGTATAGTATGACCTTTTTTGGGCGACATAGTATAGTATGACCTTTTTTGGGCGACATAGTATAGTATGACCTTTTTTGGGCGACATAGTATAGTATGACCTTTTTTGGGCGACATACTATAGTATGACCTTTTTTGGGCGACATAGTATAGTATGACCTTTTTTGAGCGACATACTATAGTATGACCTTTTTTGGGCGACATAGTATAGTATGACCTTTTTTGAGCGACATACTATAGTATGACCTTTTTTGGGCGACATAGTATAGTATGGCCTTTTTTGGGCGACATAGTATAGTATGACCTTTTTTGGCCGACATAGTATAGTATGACCTTTTTTGGGCGACATAGTATAGTATGGCCTTTTTTGGGCGACATAGTATAGTATGACCTTTTTTGGCCGACATAGTATAGTATGACCTTTTTTGGGCGACATAGTATAGTATGGCCTTTTTTGGGCGACATAGTATAATATGACCTTTTTTGGGCGACATAGTATAGTATGGCCTTTTTTGGGCGACATAGTATAATATGACCTTTTTTGGGCGACATAGTATAGTATGACCTTTTTTGGGCGACATAGTATAGTATGACCTTTTTTGGGCGACATAGTATAATATGACCTTTTTTGGGCGACATAGTATAGTATGACCTTTTTTGGGCGACATAGTATAGTATGACCTTTTTTGGGCGACATAGTATAGTATGACCTTTTTTGGGCGACATAGTATAGTATGACCTTTTTTGGGCGACATAGTATAGTATGACCTTTTTTGGGCGACATACTATAGTATGACCTTTTTTGGGCGACATAGTATAGTATGACCTTTTTTGAGCGACATACTATAGTATGACCTTTTTTGGGCGACATAGTATAGTATGACCTTTTTTGAGCGACATACTATAGTATGACCTTTTTTGGGCGACATAGTATAGTATGGCCTTTTTTGGGCGACATAGTATAGTATGACCTTTTTTGGCCGACATAGTATAGTATGACCTTTTTTGGGCGACATAGTATAATATCACCTTTTTTGGGCGACATAGTATAGTATGACCTTTTTTGAGCGACATAGTATAGTATGACCTTTTTTGGGCGACATAGTATAGTATGACCTTTTTTGGGCGACATAGTATAGTATGACCTTTTTTGAGCGACATAGTATAGTATGACCTTTTTTGAGCGACATACTATAGTATGACCTTTTTTGGGCGACGTAGTATAGTATGACCTTTTTTGAGCGACATACTATAGTATGACCTTTTTTGGGCGACGTAGTATAGTATGACCTTTTTTGGGCGACGTAGTATAGTATGACCTTTTTTGGGCGACATAGTATAGTATGGCCTTTTTTGGGCGACATAGTATAGTATGGCCTTTTTTGGGCGACATAGTATAGTATGACCTTTTTTGGCCGACATAGTATAGTATGACCTTTTTTGGCCGACATAGTATAATATCACCTTTTTTGGGCGACATAGTATAGTATGACCTTTTTTGGGCGACATAGTATAGTATGGCCTTTTTTGGGCGACATAGTATAGTATGACCTTTTTTGGGCGACATAGTATAGTATGACCTTTTTTGGGCGACATAGTATAGTATGACCTTTTTTGGGCGACATAGTATAGTATGACCTTTTTTGAGCGACATAGTATAGTATGACCTTTTTTGGGCGACATAGTATAGTATGACCTTTTTTGGGCGACATAGTATAGTATGACCTTTTTTGGGCGACATAGTATAATATGACCTTTTTTGGGCGACATAGTATAGTATGACCTTTTTTGGGCGACATAGTATAATATGACCTTTTTTGGGCGACATAGTATAGTATGGCCTTTTTTGGGCGACATACTATAGTATGACCTTTTTTGGGCGACATAGTATAGTATGGCCTTTTTTGGGCGACATAGTATAATATCACCTTTTTTGGGCGACATAGTATAGTATGACCTTTTTTGGGCGACATAGTATAGTATGGCCTTTTTTGGGCGACATAGTATAATATGACCTTTTTTGGGCGACATACTATAGTATGACCTTTTTTGGGCGACATACTATAGTATGGCCTTTTTTGGGCGACATAGTATAGTATGGCCTTTTTTGGGCGACATAGTATAGTATGGCCTTTTTTGGGCGACATAGTATAGTATGACCTTTTTTGGGCGACATACTATAGTATGACCTTTTTTGAGCGACATAGTATAGTATGACCTTTTTTGGGCAACATAGTATAATATCACCTTTTTTGGGCGACATAGTATAGTATGACGTATTTTGAGCGACATATTATAGTATGACCTTTTTTGGGCGACATAGTATAGTATGACCTTTTTTGGGCGACATAGTATAGTATGACCTTTTTTGGGCAACATAGTATAATATGACCTTTTTCGGGCGACATACTACAGTATGGCCTTTTTCAGTTCATCTTCAACAACTTTTCAGGTTTGATCTTCAAGTTTCACTGATTTGAACCTGCATCTTAGTCCTTCAGGGTTGGAGTCTAAACATCTCAGATATAAACTCAGATTATCAGGGGCTTTTATCATCTTCACTTTGGATGTTGGATTTTAAAACTCACCAAGATTTGAGCCCACATCTAGTAACTTCCAGGCAGGTTTTTTAACACACTGAGCTACACAGTCTGACATTTTAGTGCAAGTTTCTTAGAGCTTCCATTCAATATCTGGGTTTCTGACTTTAAAAGTCAGGAGCAGGGATTGAACCCAGAGCTGTTGATTCTGGTGAGCTACAGAAGACCTTGCAAGAGGGGTTTTCTTTCATTTTCCACCCTTTCCTCTTGCTGTAGAAATTCAAAACTTCTAAAACAAAACCATCTTCAGCTGGAGTCTTCTTCACAGGAAGCACCGTTCTTTGGCTAAATTCACTGAGGATCTAACTCTCAAATCTTCAGCTGTTGTTTTAGCAGAACATCTTCTGACAGGAATTCCTCATTATCCATCAGAGAGCTTGATGATGGACTGGTTGTTGTTTCAATGCATTATGAATTCTAGCTGTTGATATTTCCAAGTAATAATGTCAAGAAAAGCCCAGTGGGAGAGTTGAAGCGTGTGCTACACCTTATTGCATTAACCTTCCACTGTGATAAAAGGACTGTAGTTAAGTTGTTCATCATCAGTGTTTAGAGGATTGCAGCTTTAATGTTTTAAAGGGTCAGTTCACTCGTTCATCCTGAAACATCACATCTAGGCAAAAAAGAGCTGGATTTTATTAAACAAGTTGTACAAAAGTGGTTGAAACTGTATTTATTGAAACAAATGGACAAAAACAATTATAAAAGGTTGTGTTGGCTCCCTCAGCAGGCGAGGAAGGCCATGCCAGTCCTGGAGTAGGCACTCTGAGGGAGAGAACAAAAAATCAGAAAAATATTACAATCCACATCATCATGTTCACAATGAGCTAATTACTCAGTGATGTGTGAGTTAAAACATTTTATATTGATGTAGTTTTATTAAAACAAATAATTTCAGCCATTAACCCAAGACTGCTATGTTTTCATGTGGCAACACCTTCAGTTTTCTAAAATGCTGTGATATAAAATGTTTTTACAGTTAGGTGTGAAAAGGGGGCTTTTATTTTGAAGGACATACAAATTATGAGGTCACATGACCAGTCCCTTTAGTTTAAGGACATTTAACATGTGAACATCATTGTCTCACAACCAAAGGTTGACTGTTATTCTGAATTATGGAAAATATTTACATCAAATGTTCATGAGCAAAAGGGACTGGTCATGTGACCTCATAAACTGTATGTCCTTCAAAGTAAAAGCCCCCTTTTCACACCTAACCGTAAAAAATAGGATGCGGATCTAAAGGTCAGAGGTCGGCGGTGGTTCTGGCTGGTAGCTGGGGTTCGTACCGTGTGGCGGTAGCTGTACCTCCTCATGGCCTCCCTGATGTGGCAGGGCTGGATGGCGCCGCTGGGCGGCTCCGCTGCAGCCGGGCAGCTCTGGAAAAAACAAAAAACACGGGTTCAACTGAGGAAAACTCAGGAATTACTGTTAAAAACTAAATTACGTGTGATCTGTTAGAAACATTAAGCCTGAAGTTGTTACACACAGGTTCCTACACTGAATGATGAACAATCATTAATAATAACACTAATAATCAATAAAGAGGCAGCACCGACCTTCTTACGTTTCCTCTGCCTGGCTCGGCCGTCCAGGCTGCCGTTGCCTTGGAGGAGGGGCTTAGCCGAGTGGGAGGAGCCTGGTGTGGAGGGGGGTGTGGCCTCAGGTGAGTCTGGATCCTTCTTTAGCTTTTGGAGACAGAACAGGTGAAAAGGATTTAACGAAAAGAACCGAAACCAGAAGAGAGGAGAGTGTGTGTTTACCTGTGTGTGTGTGTGTGTGTACCTCAGTGTGTGTGTGTACCTCTGTGTGTGTGTGTGTGTGTCTGTGTGTACCTCAGTGTGTGTGTGTACCTGTGTGTGTGTGTGTGTGTGTGTGTGTGTGTGTGTACCTCAGTGTGTGTGTTGTAGTGGATGTAACTGGCAGAGATCACATGACTGACAGGATTTGTCTTCGCTGTCATTTCCTGTTTCACCAACAGAGACAAATCTACGATCTGGAGAAACAAACAGGAGACGTTTCTGTGACAGATCATTTCATCGTGAACGTATTTCAGAGGATGACGGCAGTAGAAGTCGAGGCGTTGCCTGGGCGACGGTCTCGTAGGCCAGGTAGGACAGGATCTCCATGGCGGTGCCGTTGGGTTTCAGCTCCAGGCTGCTG
>JAYKQN010000029.1:802500-850000 GCA_036785175.1 Eupleurogrammus muticus
CTGACCGGCTGCATCACCGTGTGGGGCGGGAGCTGCACTGACTACAACAGGAACGCTCTGCAACGCATCGTGAGAACAGCTGAAAGGATAATCGGTGTACCACTACCCTCCCTGCAAGATCTTTACACCACCCGCCTCAGCCGCAAAGCCATCACAATTGCCAACGATAGAAGTCACCCTGCACACAGTCTGTTCAGCCTCCTGCCCTCTGGAAAGAGGTACAGGAGCCTCCGCTCCCGCACCACCAGACTCACGAACAGCTTCTTCCACCAGGCCGTGAGACTGCTGAACTCTCTCCCCTCCTCCCTCTCACCCCCAGCCCCAGCCAGAAGGAACACCGGGCTGGTGACCTAGGTCACTGGACTGCCCCCCCCCCCAGTCACTGGACTGTTCCCCCCCCCCCACACACACACACACACACTCCCCCCCCACACACACACACACACACTGGACTGTTCCCCCCCCCCCACACACACACACACTGCCCCCCCCCCCCCCCACACACACACACTGGACTGTTCCCCACACACACACACACACACACACACACACTGCCCCCCCCCCCACACACACACACACACCTAAATCTACTCTGCACTAGGTCACTGGACTGCCCCCCCCCCCCCCCCCACACACACACACACACACCTAAATTGACTCTGCACATGCAAAAATTTGCACACACCTGCTGCTTGTATATTTATATTTATATATATTGTTATTGCACTAGTCATTACATTACAACAACTACCTCAAATGCACATAACTGGGACAATCAGTACTGTCTTGTTTTGTTTTATCTTGTTGAACTTGTCCTTCCACTCCATACTACTTATGTCTTGTCTTGGGGTACTCATGTCTTGTCCTGTCATACATGTTTGTTTGTTTCTAGTTTTTAGTTTAGCACTTTACCATTGTTGTTGTATCGTAGTTTAGGATTGTTTTCGTCTTGCGCACCTGCACTTTGATGTTGTTGTACATGTAAACGCATAGGATAGTGAGAAACGCAATTTCGATTCCTTTGTATGTCAAGTACATGTGAAGAAATTGACAATAAAATTGACTTTGACTTTGACTTTGACTTTGACTTAAGGTGTTTATGCCAAAAACAAGTCTTTAAAATAAAAGTAAAAACCCCTAGTCCTAATAGCTCAGCTCCATCCTGCAGCTACTCTTTATTTCCAGTGTAAAGCTCTAGATCTCAGATCCTCCTCATGTCGCTTCCTGTCACTTTCTTTATAATCCAAATCTTCATTGTCTCGTTTCTGTCTGCATTGATGTAATTAAAGTATCAAAGCGTGTCTAAAACCACAGTCTAACATGTTAGCAGGTTTAGCTCATGCTAACTCAGGTCTGACTCCAAGACGTGTTTACAGACCCTCAGGAAATTCCAGCACTATCACCTACTGAACAGAATCTGGGCCTGAACTAATTTATTTATAATTATGTATAACAGTAACATGTCTAGGATGGTAAACTATACAGGAAGAAAGTCAGAGATTTACCATGAGTCTGGTTTTATGGAATGGAGCTTGAGCTTCCTTTAATTCATCATCAACACCTGAGCTGCGTCCTTCATCCTCCAGGTGGTTTCCCTGGGAGACGACACGCCGGACGGTGTGGTCGTCACGGTGATGGCCGGCAACGACGACAACAGCAGCTCCGAGGTCCGCAACGCCACAGCAGTCATGAAGCGAGGCCACGCCCACTTTACCGACCTCCGCTTCATAGGTCGCAGCGGTAGAGGTAGGACGCCATGGCCCCGCCCCCTCTTCCCCACGCCCCGCCCCCACTGGATTACACTGCACCAACCTGTCTCTGCTTCCAGGTAAAAGTTTCACCCTGTCAATCAACGTGCTGACCACACCCCCTCAGGTCGCCACGCTACACAACGCCATCAAGGTGACGGTGGACGGGCCACGGCTGCCGAGACGTAAGCAGCAGGGACGGCTTGTTGGCCTGGGTTAGTCTGGGTTGGTCTGGGTTAGTCTGGGTTGGTCTGGGTTAGTCTGGGTTGGTCTGGGTTGGTCTGGGTTGGTCTGGGTTAGTCTGGGTTGGTCTGGGTTAGTCTGGGTTAGTCTGGGTTAGTCTGGGTTGGTCTGGGTTGGTCTGGGTTAGTCTGGGTTGGTCTGGGTTGGTCTGGGTTAGTCTGGGTTGGCCTGGGTTAGTCTGGGTTAGTCTGGGTTGGTCTGGGTTAGTCTGGGTTAGTCTGGGTTGGTCTGGGTTGGTCTGGGTTGGTCTGGGTTAGTCTGGGTTGGTCTGGGTTGGTCTGGGTTAGTCTGGGTTAGTCTGGGTTGGTCTGGGTTGGTCTGGGTTGGTCTGGGTTGGTCTGGGTTAGTCTGGGTTGGTCTGGGTTAGTCTGGGTTGGTTTGGGTTAGTCTGGGTTAGTCTGGGTTGGTCTGGGTTGGTTTGGGTTAGTCTGGGTTAGTCTGGGTTAGTCTGGGTTGGTCTGGGTTGGTCTGGGTTGGTCTGGGTTAGTCTGGGTTGGTTTGGGTTAGTCTGGGTTAGTCTGGGTTGGTCTGGGTTGGTTTGGGTTAGTCTGGGTTGGTCTGGGTTAGTCTGGGTTAGTCTGGGTTGGTCTGGGTTGGTCTGGGTTGTTGATTCGTGTTGATTTGAGTGTGTTTTTTATTTTTGGTGTCTTTGCTCTCAGAGCAGCGGCAGAAGGAGCCAAAGAACAAAGTTTACAGGTCGTCAGCAGCAGGTGAGAAAAACACTTTCTGTCTGTTTTTATTTCATTTTAAAGCTGAAAAAGGAAACTTAATTTTCATATTTACTTTCGTATCAAAGAAAACAGTCTTTGAATTGAACTTTTCCTCCTTTTCTCCAGACTGCAGCTCCTTCTCTCTCTGGACCAATGAGCCGTCTTTCCTGGGTCAGGTGACCTCTCTGGCTCCTTCCTTCACCACTTCAAATCCCAGAATGCACCACCTCCCAGCCCCTCCCCCTCCTGGCGGGTCCTTCTTCTTTGGACCAAACCGACCTGCGCTGGCCAATCGCATCGAAGGGGCGTGTCCTTCCATCAGGGGGGAGGAGCCTGTCTGGAGGCCTTATTGATCACTGCAGCATTTCTAGACCAATTGTGTTTCTAACATGTTTTAAATGATAATGTACAATTTAATAATTTGTAACACACATCAGGATATTATAGATCATTCCTTTGCGTTTTTGCATCTTTTGTCATGTGACATCATGCCAGCCAATCACGTTCACCAGCACCACAGTACAACATTAACGCTGTCAGATTTTAAGATCTGAGAAATTGTCAAACTGAACCAAAGAATTTATATTAGAGGAGATAAAGGATAAAAAATGAGTTTTAACCGGAAATTCTGACACAAATAAAACCATAAATAGGATTAAATTCATCCAAAGAACAAGTCAGATCAGCCTTTGTTTCACAGGTAAAACACATTTGTCATGTTGTCTTAATAATAAAAGTTGTCATTGTATATATTGTATATGTATGTACATGTATATGTACATATATATGGTGACAGGTGAACAGGTGAAGTGACGTCAGATCAGACCAACGCGTTGAGTTCAGCGACTCTACTCCTCCACTCCTCCTCCGTCATCTCTTCTTCTTCTCCTCCATCCTTCACTTCCTCCACCTGATGTTCTCCTGGAAAAAAGATGATGAGACATTTAGAAGTTTAGAATTTAGGAAGAAAGAAAACATCCTCCACCCTGGAGAGAGAGAGAGAGTGTGTGTGTGTGTGTGTGTGTGTGCGTATGTGTGTGTGTGTGTGCGTATGTGTGTGTGTGTGTGTGTGTGTGTGTGTGTGTGTGTGTGTGTGTGTGTGTGTGTTCTCACCATTGCAGGTCAGAGCTGTGCAGACCCAGCTTCCACACGCACACACACACTTGTTGCACTCCATGTGCGTTTCAGCTCCGTCCTCAAACACCTCATCCTCCAGAGCACACTCTAAACACACACACACACACACACACACACACACACACACACACACATAAATACTTTATTTTCCTTTTGAATTGATGCAGCAGCTCCTTAATGTTGTTTCACTCTTTATGTCAATTCTGAAAATGTGTGTGTGTGTGTGTGTGTGTGTGTGTGTGTGTGATTACTTCTCTCCGGTGGATGGAAGGTTGGAGTCAGACAGTTGATGAACTCTGTTAAACTCAGTTTCCAGTCAGCGTTTTCATCTGAAAACTCAATTAAAGCATCAACACACAGAGACCTGAGAGAGGGAGAGATTCACTCAATGAAATTAACCAATTTATTTACTGGTCGTAACTTAGATTTAATCCAGTTTATTTATCCTAATGAAAAAACACAAATAAACAGAAAATAAAAACAACAGCCATGTACTATTGTTATTAGAAATAGCAACAATTAGTTGATTAATTAGTTGTTGCCTATCACATTATTATTAACTCGTCTGATTATCCATTTATCTCATTTAAAGAAGAAAATGTCCAAGAGATGATTGAATGATTATTTTTATAACAAAAATCTGATAATCTTGAATGTTGAGGTTGGATGAATTTTAAGGATGAAAGGAATAATAATAATAACAATAATAATAATATTAACAACAACAATAGCAATAATAATAATAATTATGGCTGTTGGGCGTCAGGACTCTGTTCTGTTCTAATACATACTCCAACATTTGTTGTCACATACTTATTGAATACACACGCCATCGTGGAATACAAAGTAAAATTATCATAACTGAAATAGCAGTTATAGTTAACTGGTGTACAGGCGTCTATAGCAGATCGCTGCAACACGGATTCATCACATGAAAATTTAAAAGAGCTCGATGACAAAGTCGGTATTTGCGTAAACTTTCTTCTTGAAATTTTCTTTTGCAGATTTTCAAGAAGAAATCTACACTTCACTCACATCAACAGCAAACTTAAAACTTAAAATCAACCATTCAAGGAGAAGGTTTTTCCTTATATTCTGGAGAATATCCTGAAGGTGAAAGCTGCAGCTGTTACAATGTGGACTGAATGGACACCAATAATGAGGAAATGCTCTTCTCTAAATGGCAATGTGACCCGGTTGGAAGAGGATTCCACATTTGATAGAAGATGAAATGTTATGCATAGTTTCAATGTTAAAACTGATAAAATAATTACTGCCTTTGGATCTTTATCGGCTTTTGGAAATAAGAGCTGACAGCAATATGGTGAAACAACTATGAACTAGTCATTTTTTGAAACTATGAGCCAATTATGAACTATGAATAAACTAGTTCATTTAGAAATGTATGAACTGAACTTTGAATTAGTTCATGTAGAAAATAAACGTTCCTAACACTGGCTTAAACTTACCCTCCTCCTAAACCTGTTTTATATCATGTAGATAAGTCATACCACTCCTTGTGATTAATTTCATTTACAAATGCAGAGAAATGGACAAGATGAGATTCAAAAGTAAACAGCTACAGTTCACATCACTACACTGTCAGAATTGCATTCTTTTCCTGTGACATCACACATTCCAATGACATCATACATACCGATGACATCATACATGCCAATAACACCATACATGGCTGTGACATCACATGCCCAGGTGATGATGCGTGATGTCACATGGTAAATTCAAAGAATCTCAGCCTATAAAAGGCCAGCACTCAGCAAGCTGTGGCACAGTCAGTCAGTCAGGAGCAACACATGAGGACTTAAGGTGGTGAACAAGTTCAGCTACAACAAACTCACAGCTGAGCAGCAGCAACTTAGAGAGGAGCTCCAAGAAAATGTGGACATTCTGGGCCACCACCAAAGATACTTCAAGATTCACAAGGAGTTAAAGATTGCATCAAATGAACAAGGATAAGTTCACAGCTGAAGAAAGAATTTCAGAAGCTTCAAGAGGAGCCAAGGAGCCAAGATGAATTCATCAGTGACCTCCAGGAAGAGAGGAACACAAATGCCTTGAAGAACAAAGAATTTCAGGATCTTTGTTTTTGTATGAAAAGTTCAAGATTGCTCTATAAACGGGCCACGAATTTTTCACCATTGACCTCCAGATGGAGAGAGACACTAATGTCTTACAAAGACTTTCAAAAGCTTCAAGTTTCACATCAAGAGTTAAAGATTGCTCATGAATTGAGCCAGGAACAGTTAATGACTAAACCAAAAAGATAAAGAAGGACAAGAACAACCTAATGGACCAAGAACTCCAGTTGCAAGTCTAGCAACAAGACCCATTAACAAAGGAAGACTGGAGAGAAGAAGAAGACCTGGAAACAGCGAGATGCAGACCCTAAACTCCTGGAAGCTGCTCAAGTGTTTGAGGAAAAAAGTCCAGAATGCAAGATTCAAAACAGGAAGAAACAAATGATCTGGGGTTGACAAAACAAAAAAGCTAAGAAGAAAGAAGAAAGGAGAAAGTCTGAACCTCAAACCCTAACTCCTAGCACATAACCCACTTTAAGCTTTAGAGTCCTGAATCCTTCTGGTCCTCCTATGGACTCGTACTTTGAAGAATGATGTATGATGGTCAATAGCAGGGGGGTCCGATCCTGGCCCTGTTTTAGAAAATTCCTCGATGGTGTTCATTAGGAAAGAACAACTTATATTTAATCCAGTTTTTTTGTACAATGAGCTGCACATTATGATGTTGTAAAACTGTTAAAAAAAAGAAAATGACTCTGAACATACGAGAAAGAGACTGGAACGTCTCATTTCTGACTTAGAACTTCTCTCTCCCCGTTCTGATGTCAGAAATGAGACGTTCCAGTCTCTTTCTCATATTTTCAGAGTCATTTTCTTTTTTATTAACAGTTTTACAACATCACTTGTGCAGCTCATGGTACGAATCAAACAGGATTAAATATAAGTTGTTCTTTCCTAATGAACATCATAGAGAAATTTTCTAAAACAGGGCCAGGATTGGACCCCCCAGCTATTGACCATCATACATCATTCTTCAACGTACGAGTCCATAGGAGGACCAGAAGGATTCAGGACTCTAAAGGTTAAAGTGGGTTATGTGTTAGCAGTTAGGGTTTGACGTTTGGGCTTTCTTCTTTCTTCGTTCTTCTTAGCTTTTTTGTTTTGTCATCCCCAGGTAACTTGTTGCTTCCTGTTTGAGATCTTGCATTCTGGGCTTTTGACCTCAGACAGCTCATGGGACAAATCAAACAGGGTCCCATGGAGTAACAGGAAGTACTTAGTCTTGTCCTCTGAACCCTGACCTGAACATTTATCATAATCAGGTAAATGGGTATATATATTCCAAGCCACAATGGAATATATATACCACACCTTCTCGCTGTGCTGGGACCTTGACGTGGTAGAGAAGTTTGAGTGCTTCTAGGATAAATTCACAGCTGACTTGCAGAAGAAAGAATTTCAGAAGCTTCAAGAGGAGCCAAGGAGCCAAGATGAATTCATCAGTGACCTCCAGGAAGAGAGGAACACAAATGCCTTGAAGAACAAAGAATTTCAGGATCTTAAGTTTTTGTATGAAAAGTTCAAGATTGCTCTATAAACGGGCCACGAATTTTTCACCATTGACCTCCAGATGGAAAGAGACACAAATGTCCTGTAAAGTTTCAGTACATTTTTATAGGAAAAGTTCAAGATTGCTCTATAAACGGGCCACGGACTTTTCACCATTGACCTCCAGATGGAAAGAGACACAAATGTCCTGTAAAGTTTCAGTACATTTTTATAGGACAAGTTCAAGATTGCTCTATAAACGGGCCACGAATTTTTCACCATTGACCTCCAGATGGAGAGAGACACAAATGTCTTACTTTCAAAAGCTTCAAGTTTCACATCAAGAGTTAAAAATTGCTCATGAATTGAGCCAGGAACAGTTAATGACCAAACCAAAAGGATAAAGAAGGACAAGAACAACCTAATGAACCAAGAACTCCAGCTGCAAGTCTAGCAACAAGACCCATTAACAAAGGAAGACATTATCTGGAGAGAAGAAGAAGACCTGGAAACAGCGAGATGCAGACCCTAAACTCCTAGAAGCTGCTCAAGTGTTTGAGGAAAAAAGTCCAGAATGCAAGATTCAAAACAACAAGTTATCTAGGGTTGACAAAACAAAAAACCAAGAAGAAAGAAGAAAGAAGAAAGTCTGACGTGACCTGAACATTTACCATAATCAGCTAAATAGGTGTATATGTTCCAGCCCAGAATGGAATATATACACCACACCTTCTCCCTGTGCTGGGACCTTGACGTGGTGGAGAAGCTTGAGTGCTCCTAGGACCCTGAGAGCTGTGCTGGGGGGCCTCTGGCTCCTGGCAGGTTTAACCTCACCAGACTGCTTTCAGATTAGGAGCAGGACTAAAGTCAGCACAACCCACAAAAAATATATGTTACAATAGTTTGTGACAAATACCTACCGAATTTTTCACCATTGACCTCCAGATGGAGAAAGACACAAATGTCCTGTAAAGTTTCAGAAGCTTCCATTTTTAAAGGAAACGTTCAAGATTGCTCTAAAAACGGGCCACGAATTTTCACCATTGACCTCCAGACGGAGAGAGACTAACGTCTTGTGAAGGATTTCAAAACATAGATTTTGATTTGAAAAGTTCAAGACTGCTCTATAAACGGGCCACGAATTTTTCACCATTGACCTCCAGATGCAAAGAGACAGAAATGTCCTGTAAAATTTCAAAAGCTTCCATTTTTAAAGGAAACGTTCAAGATTGCTCTATAAACGGGCCACGAATTTTCACCATTGACCTCCAGATGGAGAGAGACACAAATGTCCTGTCAAGACTTTTAGAAGCTTCAATTTTTATAGGAAAAGTTCTAGATTGCTCTATAAACGGGCCACGAATTTTCACCATTGACCTCCAGATGGAGAGAGACACAAATGTCTTACAAAGACTTTCAAAAGCTTCAAGTTTCACATCAAGAGTTAAAGATTGCTCATGAATTGAGCCAGGAAGAGTTAATGACCAAACCAAAAGGATAAAGAAGGACAAGAACAACCTAATGGACCAAGAACTCCAGCTGCAAGTCTAGCAACAAGACCCATTAACAAAGGAAGACTTTATCTGGAGAGAAGAAGAAGACCTGGAAACAGCGAGATGCAGACCCTAAACTCCTGGAAGCTGCTCAAGTGTTTGAGGAAAAAAGTCCAGAATGCAAGATTCAAAACAGGAAGCAACTAATTATCTGGGGTTGACAAAACAAAAAAGCTAAGAAGAAAGAAGAAAGAAGAAAGTCTGAACCTCAAACCCTAACTTCTAACACATAACCCACTTTAAGCTTTAGAGTGCTGAATCCTTCTGGTCCTCCTATGGACTCTTACTTTGAAGAATGATGTATGATGGTCAATAGCAGGGGGGTCCGATCCTGGCCCTGTTTTAGAAAATTTCTCGATGGTGTTCATTAGGAAAGAACAACTTATATTTAATCCAGTTTATTTGTACAATGAGCTGCACATTATGATGTTGTAAAACTGTTAAAAAAAAGAAAATTACTCTGAACATACGAGAAAGAGACTGGAACGTCTCATTTCTGACTTAGAACTTCTCTCTCCCCGTTCTGATGTCAGAAATGAGACGTTCCAGTCTCTTTCTCATATTTTCAGAGTCATTTTCTTTTTTATTAACAGTTTTACAACATCACTTGTGCAGCTCATGGTACAAATCAAACAGGATTAAATATAAGTTGTTCTTTCCTAATGAACATCATAGAGAAATTTTCTAAAACAGGGCCAGGATTGGACCCCCCAGCTATTGACCATCATACATCATTCTTCAACGTACGAGTCCATAGGAGGACCAGAAGGATTCAGGACTCTAAAGGTTAAAGTGGGCTATGTGTTAGCAGTTAGGGTTTGACGTTTGGGCTTTCTTCTTTCTTCGTTCTTCTTAGCTTTTTTGTTTTGTCATCCCCAGGTAACTTGTTGCTTCCTGTTTGAGATCTTGCATTCTGGGCTTTTGACCTCAGACAGCTCATGGGACAAATCAAACATCCCATGGAGTCCCATGGAGTAACAGGAAGTACTTAGTCTTGTCCTCTGAACCCTGACCTGAACATTTACTATAATCAGGTAAATGGGTATATGTATTCCAAGCCACAATGGAATATATATACCACACCTTCTCGCTGTGCTGGGACCTTGACGTGGTAGAGAAGTTTGAGTGCTTCTAGGATAAATTCACAGCTGACTTGCAGAAGAAAGAATTTCAGAAGCTTCAAGAGGAGCCAAGGAGCCAAGATGAATTCATCATTGACCTCCAGGAAGAGAGGAACACAAATGCCTTGAAGAACAAAGAATTTCAGGATCTTAAGTTTTTGTATGAAAAGTTCAAGATTGCTCTATAAACGGGCCACGAATTTTTCACCATTGACCTCCAGATGGAAAGAGACACAAATGTCCTGTAAAGTTTCAGTACATTTTTATAGGAAAAGTTCAAGATTGCTCTATAAACGGGCCACGAAATTTTCACCATTGACCTCCAGATGGAAAGAGACACAAATGTCATGTAAAGTTTCAGAAGCTTACATTTTTAGAGGAAAAGTTCAAGATTGCTCTATAAACGGGCCAGGGACTTTTCACCATTGACCTCCAGATGGAAAGAGACACAAATGTCCTGTAAAGTTTCAGTACATTTTTATAGGAAAAGTTCAAGATTGCTCTATAAACGGGCCACAAATTTTTCACCATTGACCTCCAGATGGAAAGAGACACAAATGTCCTGTAAAGTTTCAGAAGCTTACATTTTTAGAGGAAAAGTTCAAGATTGCTCTATAAACGGGCCACGGACTTTTCACCATTGACCTCCAGATGGAAAGAGACACAAATGTCCTGTAAAGTTTCAGTACATTTTTATAGGAAAAGTTCAAGATTGCTCTATAAACGGGCCACGAATTTTTCACCATTGACCTCCAGATGGAGAGAGACACAAATGTCTTACTTTCAAAAGCTTCAAGTTTCACATCAAGAGTTAAAAATTGCTCATGAATTGAGCCAGGAACAGTTAATGACCAAACCAAAAGGATAAAGAAGGACAAGAACAACCTAATGGACCAAGAACTCCAGCTGCAAGTCTAGCAACAAGACCCATTAACAAAGGAAGACATTATATGGAGAGAAGAAGAAGACCTGGAAACAGCGAGATGCAGACCCTAAACTCCTGGAAGCTGCTCAAGTGTTTGAGGAAAAAAGTCCAGAATGCAAGATTCAAAACAACAAGTTATCTAGGGTTGACAAAACAAAAAACCAAGAAGAAAGAAGAAAGAAGAAAGTCTGACGTGACCTGAACATTTACCATAATCAGCTAAATAGGTGTATATGTTCCAGCCCAGAATGGAATATATACACCACACCTTCTCCCTGTGCTGGGACCTTGACGTGGTGGAGAAGCTTGAGTGCTCCTAGGACCCTGAGAGCTGTGCTGGGGGGCCTCTGGCTCCTGGCAGGTTTAACCTCACCAGACTGCTTTCAGATTAGGAGCAGGACTAAAGTCAGCACAACCCACAAAAAATATATGTTACAATAGTTTGTGACAAATACCTACCGAATTTTTCACCATTGACCTCCAGATGGAGAAAGACACAAATGTCCTGTAAAGTTTCAGAAGCTTCCATTTTTAAAGGAAACGTTCAAGATTGCTCTAAAAACGGGCCACGAATTTTCACCATTGACCTCCAGACGGAGAGAGACTAACGTCTTGTGAAGGATTTCAAAACATAGATTTTGATTTGAAAAGTTCAAGACTGCTCTATAAACGGGCCACGAATTTTTCACCATTGACCTCCAGATGCAAAGAGACAGAAATGTCCTGTAAAATTTCAAAAGCTTCCATTTTTAAAGGAAACGTTCAAGATTGCTCTATAAACGGGCCACGAATTTTCACCATTGACCTCCAGATGGAGAGAGACACAAATGTCCTGTCAAGACTTTTAGAAGCTTCAATTTTTATAGGAAAAGTTCTAGATTGCTCTATAAACGGGCCACGAATTTTCACCATTGACCTCCAGATGGAGAGAGACACAAATGTCTTACAAAGACTTTCAAAAGCTTCAAGTTTCACATCAAGAGTTAAAGATTGCTCATGAATTGAGCCAGGAAGAGTTAATGACCAAACCAAAAGGATAAAGAAGGACAAGAACAACCTAATGGACCAAGAACTCCAGCTGCAAGTCTAGCAACAAGACCCATTAAGAAAGGAAGACATTATCTGGAGAGAAGAAGAAGACCTGGAAACAGCGAGATGCAGACCCTAAACTCCTGGAAGCTGCTCAAGTGTTTGAGGAAAAAAGTCCAGAATGCAAGATTCAAAACAGGAAGAAACAAATTATCTGGGGTTGACAAAACAAAAAAGCTAAGAAGAAAAAAGAAAGAAGAAAGTCTGAACCTCAAACCCTAACTGCTAGCACATAACCCACTTTAAGCTTTAGAGTGCTGAATCCTTCTGGTCCTCCTATGGACTCGTACTTTGAAGAATGATGTATGATGGTCAATAGCTGGGGGGTCCGATCCTGGCCCTGTTTTAGAAAATTTCTCGATGGTGTTCATTAGGAAAGAACAACTTATATTTAATCCAGTTTATTTGTACAATGAGCTGCACATTATGATGTTGTAAAACTGTTAAAAAAAAGAAAATGACCCTGAACATACGAGAAAGAGACTGGAACGTCTCATTTCTGACTTAGAACTTCTCTCTCCCCGTTCTGATGTCAGAAATGAGACGTTCCAGTCTCTTTCTCATATTTTCAGAGTCATTTTCTTTTTTATTAACAGTTTTACAACATCACTTGTGCAGCTCATGGTACAAATCAAACAGGATTAAATATAAGTTGTTCTTTCCTAATGAACATCATAGAGAAATTTTCTAAAACAGGGCCAGGATTGGACCCCCCAGCTATTGACCATCATACATCATTCTTCAACGTACGAGTCCATAGGAGGACCAGAAGGATTCAGGACTCTAAAGGTTAAAGTGGGCTATGTGTTAGCAGTTAGGGTTTGACGTTTGGGCTTTCTTCTTTCTTCGTTCTTCTTAGCTTTTTTGTTTTGTCATCCCCAGGTAACTTGTTGCTTCCTGTTTGAGATCTTGCATTCTGGGCTTTTGACCTCAGACAGCTCATGGGACAAATCAAACATCCCATGGAGTCCCATGGAGTAACAGGAAGTACTTAGTCTTGTCCTCTGAACCCTGACCTGAACATTTACTATAATCAGGTAAATGGGTATATGTATTCCAAGCCACAATGGAATATATATACCACACCTTCTCGCTGTGCTGGGACCTTGACGTGGTAGAGAAGTTTGAGTGCTTCTAGGATAAATTCACAGCTGACTTGCAGAAGAAAGAATTTCAGAAGCTTCAAGAGGAGCCAAGGAGCCAAGATGAATTCATCAGTGACCTCCAGGAAGAGAGGAACACAAATGCCTTGAAGAACAAAGAATTTCAGGATCTTAAGTTTTTGTATGAAAAGTTCAAGATTGCTCTATAAACGGGCCACGAAATTTTCACCATTGACCTCCAGATGGAAAGAGACACAAATGTCCTGTA
Organism: Eupleurogrammus muticus; assembly: GCA_036785175.1. Taxonomy (NCBI): domain Eukaryota; kingdom Metazoa; phylum Chordata; class Actinopteri; order Scombriformes; family Trichiuridae; genus Eupleurogrammus; species Eupleurogrammus muticus. The sequence goes on from JAYKQN010000029.1 coordinate 815,985, forward strand.
AAGTTTCAGAAGCTTACATTTTTAAAGGAAAAGTTCAAGATTGCTCTATAAACGGGCCACAAATTTTTCACCATTGACCTCCAGATGGAAAGAGACACAAATGTCCTGTAAAGTTTCAGAAGCTTACATTTTTAGAGGAAAAGTTCAAGATTGCTCTATAAACGGGCCACGGACTTTTCACCATTGACCTCCAGATGGAAAGAGACACAAATGTCCTGTAAAGTTTCAGTACATTTTTATAGGAAAAGTTCAAGATTGCTCTATAAACGGGCCACGAATTTTTCACCATTGACCTCCAGATGGAGAGAGACACAAATGTCTTACTTTCAAAAGCTTCAAGTTTCACATCAAGAGTTAAAAATTGCTCATGAATTGAGCCAGGAACAGTTAATGACCAAACCAAAAGGATAAAGAAGGACAAGAACAACCTAATGAACCAAGAACTCCAGCTGCAAGTCTAGCAACAAGACCCATTAACAAAGGAAGACATTATCTGGAGAGAAGAAGAAGACCTGGAAACAGCGAGATGCAGACCCTAAACTCCTGGAAGCTGCTCAAGTGTTTGAGGAAAAAAGTCCAGAATGCAAGATTCAAAACAACAAGTTATCTAGGGTTGACAAAACAAAAAACCAAGAAGAAAGAAGAAAGAAGAAAGTCTGACGTGACCTGAACATTTACCATAATCAGCTAAATAGGTGTATATGTTCCAGCCCAGAATGGAATATATACACCACACCTTCTCCCTGTGCTGGGACCTTGACGTGGTGGAGAAGCTTGAGTGCTCCTAGGACCCTGAGAGCTGTGCTGGGGGGCCTCTGGCTCCTGGCAGGTTTAACCTCACCAGACTGCTTTCAGATTAGGAGCAGGACTAAAGTCAGCACAACCCACAAAAAATATATGTTACAATAGTTTGTGACAAATACCTACCGAATTTTTCACCATTGACCTCCAGATGGAGAAAGACACAAATGTCCTGTAAAGTTTCAGAAGCTTCCATTTTTAAAGGAAACGTTCAAGATTGCTCTATAAACGGGCCACGAATTTTTCACCATTGACCTCCAGATGCAAAGAGACAGAAATGTCCTGTAAAATTTCAAAAGCTTCCATTTTTAAAGGAAACGTTCAAGATTGCTCTATAAACGGGCCACGAATTTTCACCATTGACCTCCAGATGGAGAGAGACACAAATGTCCTGTCAAGACTTTTAGAAGCTTCAATTTTTATAGGAAAAGTTCTAGATTGCTCTATAAACGGGCCACGAATTTTCACCATTGACCTCCAGATGGAGAGAGACACAAATGTCTTACAAAGACTTTCAAAAGCTTCAAGTTTCACATCAAGAGTTAAAGATTGCTCATGAATTGAGCCAGGAAGAGTTAATGACCAAACCAAAAGGATAAAGAAGGACAAGAACAACCTAATGGACCAAGAACTCCAGCTGCAAGTCTAGCAACAAGACCCATTAACAAAGGAAGACATTATCTGGAGAGAAGAAGAAGACCTGGAAACAGCGAGATGCAGACCCTAAACTCCTGGAAGCTGCTCAAGTGTTTGAGGAAAAAAGTCCAGAATGCAAGATTCAAAACAGGAAGAAACAAATTATCTGGGGTTGACAAAACAAAAAAGCTAAGAAGAAAGAAGAAAGAAGAAAGTCTGAACCTCAAACCCTAACTGCTAGCACATAACCCACTTTAAGCTTTAGAGTGCTGAATCCTTCTGGTCCTCCTATGGACTCGTACTTTGAAGAATGATGTATGATGGTCAATAGCAGGGGGGTCCGATCCTGGCCCTGTTTTAGAAAATTTCTCGATGGTGTTCATTAGGAAAGAAGAACTTATATTTAATCTGGTTTATTTGTACAATGAGCTGCACATTATGATGTTGTAAAACTGTTAAAAAAAAGAAAATGACCCTGAACATACGAGAAAGAGACTGGAACGTCTCATTTCTGACTTAGAACTTCTCTCTCCCCGTTCTGATGTCAGAAATGAGACTTTCCAGTCTCTTTCTCATATTTTCAGAGTCATTTTCTTTTTTATTAACAGTTTTACAACATCACTTGTGCAGCTCATGGTACGAATCAAACAGGATTAAATATAAGTTGTTCTTTCCTAATGAACATCATAGAGAAATTTTCTAAAACAGGGCCAGGATTGGACCCCCCAGCTATTGACCATCATACATCATTCTTCAACGTACGAGTCCATAGGAGGACCAGAAGGCTTCAGGACTCTAAATGTTAAAGTGGGTTATGTGTTAGCAGTTAGGGTTTGACGTTTGGGCTTTCTTCTTTCTTCGTTCTTCTTAGCTTTTTTGTTTTGTCATCCCCAGGTAACTTGTTGCTTCCTGTTTGAGATCTTGCATTCTGGGCTTTTGACCTCAGACAGCTCATGGGACAAATCAAACAGGGTCCCATGGAGTAACAGGAAGTACTTAGTCTTGTCCTCTGAACCCTGACCTGAACATTTACTATAATCAGGTAAATGGGTATATGTATTCCAAGCCACAATGGAATATATATACCACACCTTCTCGCTGTGCTGGGACCTTGACGTGGTAGAGAAGTTTGAGTGCTTCTAGGATAAATTCACAGCTGACTTGCAGAAGAAAGAATTTCAGAAGCTTCAAGAGGAGCCAAGGAGCCAAGATGAATTCATCAGTGACCTCCAGGAAGAGAGGAACACAAATGCCTTGAAGAACAAAGAATTTCAGGATCTTAAGTTTTTAGAGGAAAAGTTCAAGATTGCTCTATAAACGGGCCAGGGACTTTTCACCATTGACCTCCAGATGGAAAGAGACACAAATGTCCTGTAAAGTTTCAGTACATTTTTATAGGAAAAGTTCAAGATTGCTCTATAAACGGGCCACAAATTTTTCACCATTGACCTCCAGATGGAAAGAGACACAAATGTCCTGTAAAGTTTCAGAAGCTTACATTTTTAGAGGAAAAGTTCAAGATTGCTCTATAAACGGGCCACGGACTTTTCACCATTGACCTCCAGATGGAAAGAGACACAAATGTCCTGTAAAGTTTCAGAAGCTTACATTTTTAGAGGAAAAGTTCAAGATTGCTCTATAAACGGGCCACGGACTTTTCACCATTGACCTCCAGATGGAAAGAGACACAAATGTCCTGTAAAGTTTCAGTACATTTTTATAGGAAAAGTTCAAGATTGCTCTATAAACGGGCCACGAATTTTTCACCATTGACCTCCAGATGGAGAGAGACACAAATGTCTTACTTTCAAAAGCTTCAAGTTTCACATCAAGAGTTAAAAATTGCTCATGAATTGAGCCAGGAACAGTTAATGACCAAACCAAAAGGATAAAGAAGGACAAGAACAACCTAATGAACCAAGAACTCCAGCTGCAAGTCTAGCAACAAGACCCATTAACAAAGGAAGACATTATCTGGAGAGAAGAAGAAGACCTGGAAACAGCGAGATGCAGACCCTAAACTCCTGGAAGCTGCTCAAGTGTTTGAGGAAAAAAGTCCAGAATGCAAGATTCAAAACAACAAGTTATCTAGGGTTGACAAAACAAAAAACCAAGAAGAAAGAAGAAAGAAGAAAGTCTGACGTGACCTGAACATTTACCATAATCAGCTAAATAGGTGTATATGTTCCAGCCCAGAATGGAATATATACACCACACCTTCTCCCTGTGCTGGGACCTTGACGTGGTGGAGAAGCTTGAGTGCTCCTAGGACCCTGAGAGCTGTGCTGGGGGGCCTCTGGCTCCTGGCAGGTTTAACCTCACCAGACTGCTTTCAGATTAGGAGCAGGACTAAAGTCAGCACAACCCACAAAAAATATATGGGACAATAGTTTGTGACAAATACCTACCGAATTTTTCACCATTGACCTCCAGATGGAGAAAGACACAAATGTCCTGTAAAGTTTCAGAAGCTTCCATTTTTAAAGGAAACGTTCAAGATTGCTCTATAAACGGGCCACGAATTTTTCACCATTGACCTCCAGATGCAAAGAGACAGAAATGTCCTGTAAAATTTCAAAAGCTTCCATTTTTAAAGGAAACGTTCAAGATTGCTCTATAAACGGGCCACCGACTTTTCACCATTGACCTCCAGATGGAAAGAGACACAAATGTCCTGTAAAGTTTCAGAAGCTTACATTTTTAGAGGAAAAGTTCAAGATTGCTCTATAAACGGGCCACGAATTTTTCACCATTGACCTCCAGATGGAGAGAGACACAAATGTCTTACTTTCAAAAGCTTCAAGTTTCACATCAAGAGTTAAAAATTGCTCATGAATTGAGCCAGGAACAGTTAATGACCAAACCAAAAGGATAAAGAAGGACAAGAACAACCTAATGGACCAAGAACTCCAGCTGCAAGTCTAGCAACAAGACCCATTAAGAAAGGAAGACATTATCTGGAGAGAAGAAGAAGACCTGGAAACAGCGAGATGCAGACCCTAAACTCCTGGAAGCTGCTCAAGTGTTTGAGGAAAAAAGTCCAGAATGCAAGATTCAAAACAACAAGTTATCTAGGGTTGACAAAACAAAAAACCAAGAAGAAAGAAGAAAGAAGAAAGTCTGACGTGACCTGAACATTTACCATAATCAGCTAAATAGGTGTATATGTTCCAGCCCAGAATGGAATATATACACCACACCTTCTCCCTGTGCTGGGACCTTGACGTGGTGGAGAAGCTTGAGTGCTCCTAGGACCCTGAGAGCTGTGCTGGGGGGCCTCTGGCTCCTGGCAGGTTTAACCTCACCAGACTGCTTTCAGATTAGGAGCAGGACTAAAGTCAGCACAACCCACAAAAAATATATGTTACAATAGTTTGTGACAAATACCTACCGAATTTTTCACCATTGACCTCCAGATGGAGAAAGACACAAATGTCCTGTAAAGTTTCAGAAGCTTCCATTTTTAAAGGAAACGTTCAAGATTGCTCTAAAAACGGGCCACGAATTTTCACCATTGACCTCCAGACGGAGAGAGACTAACGTCTTGTGAAGGATTTCAAAACATAGATTTTGATTTGAAAAGTTCAAGAATGCTCTATAAACGGGCCACGAATTTTTCACCATTGACCTCCAGATGGAAAGAGACAGAAATGTCCTGTAAAATTTCAAAAGCTTCCATTTTTAAAGGAAAAGTTCAAGATTGCTCTATAAACGGGCCACGATTTTTTCACCATTGACCTCCAGATGGAAAGAGACAGAAATGTCCTGTAAAATTTCAAAAGCTTCCATTTTTAAAGGAAAAGTTCAAGATTGCTCTATAAACGGGCCACGAATTTTCACCCTTGACCTCCAGATGGAGAGAGACACAAATGTCCTGTCAAGACTTTTAGAAGCTTCAATTTTTATAGGAAAAGTTCTAGATTGCTCTATAAACGGGCCACGAATTTTCACCATTGACCTCCAGATGGAGAGAGACACAAATGTCTTACAAAGACTTTCAAAAGCTTCAAGTTTCACATCAAGAGTTAAAGATTGCTCATGAATTGAGCCAGGAAGAGTTAATGACCAAACCAAAAGGATAAAGAAGGACAAGAACAACCTAATGGACCAAGAACTCCAGCTGCAAGTCTAGCAAAAAGACCCATTAAGAAAGGAAGACATTATCTGGAGAGAAGAAGAAGACCTGGAAACAGCGAGATGCAGACCCTAAACTCCTGGAAGCTGCTCAAGTGTTTGAGGAAAAAAGTCCAGAATGCAAGATTCAAAACAGGAAGAAACAAATTATTTGGGGTTGACAAAACAAAAAAGCTAAGAAGAAAGAAGAAAGAAGAAAGTCTGAACCTCAAACCCTAACTCCTAGCACATAACCCACTTTAAGCTTTAGAGTGCTGAATCCTTCTGGTCCTCCTATGGACTCGTACTTTGAAGAATGATGTATGATGGTCAATAGCAGGGGGGTCCGATCCTGGCCCTGTTTTAGAAAATTTCTCGATGGTGTTCATTAGGAAAGAACAACTTATATTTAATCTGGTTTATTTGTACAATGAGCTGCACATTATGATGTTGTAAAACTGTTAAAAAAAAGAAAATGACCCTGAACATACGAGAAAGAGACTGGAACATCTCATTTCTGACTTAGAACTTCTCTCTCCCCGTTCTGATGTCAGAAATGAGACGTTCCAGTCTCTTTCTCATATTTTCAGAGTCATTTTCTTTTTTATTAACAGTTTTACAACATCACTTGTGCAGCTCATGGTACGAATCAAACAGGATTAAATATAAGTTGTTCTTTCCTAATGAACATCATAGAGAAATTTTCTAAAACAGGGCCAGGATTGGACCCCCCAGCTATTGACCATCATACATCATTCTTCAACGTACGAGTCCATAGGAGGACCAGAAGGATTCAGGACTCTAAATGTTAAAGTGGGTTATGTGTTAGCAGTTAGGGTTTGACGTTTGGGCTTTCTTCTTTCTTCGTTCTTCTTAGCTTTTTTGTTTTGTCATCCCCAGGTAACTTGTTGCTTCCTGTTTGAGATCTTGCATTCTGGGCTTTTGACCTCAGACAGCTCATGGGACAAATCAAACAGGGTCCCATGGAGTAACAGGAAGTACTTAGTCTTGTCCTCTGAACCCTGACCTGAACATTTACTATAATCAGGTAAATGGGTATATGTATTCCAAGCCACAATGGAATATATATACCACACCTTCTCGCTGTGCTGGGACCTTGACATGGTGGAGAAGTTTGAGTGCTTCTAGGATAAATTCACAGCTGACTTGCAGAAGAAAGAATTTCAGAAGCTTCAAGAGGAGCCAAGGAGCCAAGATGAATTCATCAGTGACCTCCAGGAAGAGAGGAACACAAATGCCTTGAAGAACAAAGAATTTCAGGATCTTAAGTTTTTGTATGAAAAGTTCAAGATTGCTCTATAAACGGGCCACGAATTTTTCACCATTGACCTCCAGATGGAAAGAGACACAAATGTCCTGTAAAGTTTCAGTACATTTTTAAAAGGAAAAGTTCAAGATTGCTCTATAAATGGGCCACAAATTTTTCACCATTGACCTCCAGATGGAAAGAGACACAAATGTCCTGTAAAGTTTCAGAAGCTTACATTTTTAGAGGAAAAGTTCAAGATTGCTCTATAAACGGGCCACGAAATTTTCACCATTGACCTCCAGATGGAAAGAGACACAAATGTCATGTAAAGTTTCAGAAGCTTACATTTTTAGAGGAAAAGTTCAAGATTGCTCTATAAACGGGCCACCGACTTTTCACCATTGACCTCCAGATGGAAAGAGACACAAATGTCCTGTAAAGTTTCAGAAGCTTACATTTTTAGAGGAAAAGTTCAAGATTGCTCTATAAACGGGCCACGAATTTTTCACCATTGACCTCCAGATGGAAAGAGACACAAATGTCCTGTAAAGTTTCAGTACATTTTTATAGGAAAAGTTCAAGATTGCTCTATAAACGGGCCACAAATTTTTCACCATTGACCTCCAGATGGAAAGAGACACAAATGTCCTGTAAAGTTTCAGAAGCTTACATTTTTAGAGGAAAAGTTCAAGATTGCTCTATAAACGGGCCACGAAATTTTCACCATTGACCTCCAGATGGAAAGAGACACAAATGTCATGTAAAGTTTCAGAAGCTTACATTTTTAGAGGAAAAGTTCAAGATTGCTCTATAAATGGGCCACGAATTTTTCACCATTGACCTCCAGATGGAAAGAGACACAAATGTCCTGTAAAGTTTCAGAAGCTTACATTTTTAGAGGAAAAGTTCAAGATTGCTCTATAAACGGGCCACCGACTTTTCACCATTGACCTCCAGATGGAAAGAGACACAAATGTCCTGTAAAGTTTCAGAAGCTTACATTTTCAGAGGAAAAGTTCAAGATTGCTCTATAAACGGGCCACAGACTTTTCACCATTGACCTCCAGATGGAAAGAGACACAAATGTCCTGTAAAGTTTCAGTACATTTTTATAGGAAAAGTTCAAGATTGCTCTATAAACGGGCCACGAATTTTTCACCATTGACCTCCAGATGGAGAGAGACACAAATGTCTTACTTTCAAAAGCTTCAAGTTTCACATCAAGAGTTAAAAATTGCTCATGAATTGAGCCAGGAACAGTTAATGACCAAACCAAAAGGATAAAGAAGGACAAGAACAACCTAATGAACCAAGAACTCCAGCTGCAAGTCTAGCAACAAGACCCATTAACAAAGGAAGACATTATCTGGAGAGAAGAAGAAGACCTGGAAACAGCGAGATGCAGACCCTAAACTCCTGGAAGCTGCTCAAGTGTTTGAGGAAAAAAGTCCAGAATGCAAGATTCAAAACAACAAGTTATCTAGGGTTGACAAAACAAAAAACCAAGAAGAAAGAAGAAAGAAGAAAGTCTGACGTGACCTGAACATTTACCATAATCAGCTAAATAGGTGTATATGTTCCAGCCCAGAATGGAATATATACACCACACCTTCTCCCTGTGCTGGGACCTTGACGTGGTGGAGAAGCTTGAGTGCTCCTAGGACCCTGAGAGCTGTGCTGGGGGGCCTCTGGCTCCTGGCAGGTTTAACCTCACCAGACTGCTTTCAGATTAGGAGCAGGACTAAAGTCAGCACAACCCACAAAAAATATATGTTACAATAGTTTGTGACAAATACCTACCGAATTTTTCACCATTGACCTCCAGATGGAGAAAGACACAAATGTCCTGTAAAGTTTCAGAAGCTTCCATTTTTAAAGGAAACGTTCAAGATTGCTCTATAAACGGGCCACGAATTTTCACCCTTGACCTCCAGATGGAGAGAGACACAAATGTCCTGTCAAGACTTTTAGAAGCTTCAATTTTTATAGGAAAAGTTCTAGATTGCTCTATAAACGGGCCACGAATTTTCACCATTGACCTCCAGATGGAGAGAGACACAAATGTCTTACAAAGACTTTCAAAAGCTTCAAGTTTCACATCAAGAGTTAAAGATTGCTCATGAATTGAGCCAGGAACAGTTAATGACTTAACCAAAAGGATAAAGAAGGACAAGAACAACCTAATGGACCAAGAACTCCAGCTGCAAGTCTAGCAACAAGACCCATTAAGAAAGGAAGACATTATCTGGAGAGAAGAAGAAGACCTGGAAACAGCGAGATGCAGACCCTAAACTCCTGGAAGCTGCTCAAGTGTTTGAGGAAAAAAGTCCAGAATGCAAGATTCAAAACAGGAAGAAACAAATTATCTGGGGTTGACAAAACAAAAAAGCTAAGAAGAAAGAAGAAAGAAGAAAGTCTGAACCTCAAACCCTAACTCCTAGCACATAACCCACTTTAAGCTTTAGAGTGCTGAATCCTTCTGGTCCTCCTATGGACTCGTACTTTGAAGAATGATGTATGATGGTCAATAGCAGGGGGGTCCGATCCTGGCCCTGTTTTAGAAAATTTCTCGATGGTGTTCATTAGGAAAGAACAACTTATATTTAATCTGGTTTATTTGTACAATGAGCTGCACATTATGATGTTGTAAAACTGTTAAAAAAAAGAAAATGACTCTGAACATACGAGAAAGAGACTGGAACGTCTCATTTCTGACTTAGAACTTCTCTCTCCCCGTTCTGATGTCAGAAATGAGACTTTCCAGTCTCTTTCTCATATTTTCAGAGTCATTTTCTTTTTTATTAACAGTTTTACAACATCACTTGTGCAGCTCATGGTACGAATCAAACAGGATTAAATATAAGTTGTTCTTTCCTAATGAACATCATAGAGAAATTTTCTAAAACAGGGCCAGGATTGGACCCCCCAGCTATTGACCATCATACATCATTCTTCAACGTACGAGTCCATAGGAGGACCAGAAGGATTCAGGACTCTAAATGTTAAAGTGGGTTATGTGTTAGCAGTTAGGGTTTGACGTTTGGGCTTTCTTCTTTCTTCGTTCTTCTTAGCTTTTTTGTTTTGTCATCCCCAGGTAACTTGTTGCTTCCTGTTTGAGATCTTGCATTCTGGGCTTTTGACCTCAGACAGCTCATGGGACAAATCAAACAGGGTCCCATGGAGTAACAGGAAGTACTTAGTCTTGTCCTCTGAACCCTGACCTGAACATTTACTATAATCAGGTAAATGGGTATATGTATTCCAAGCCACAATGGAATATATATACCACACCTTCTCGCTGTGCTGGGACCTTGACGTGGTAGAGAAGTTTGAGTGCTTCTAGGATAAGTTCACAGCTGACTCGCAGAAGAAAGAATTTCAGAAGCTTCAAGAGGAGCCAAGGAGCCAAGATGAATTCATCAGTGACCTCCAGGAAGAGAGGAACACAAATGCCTTGAAGAACAAAGAATTTCAGGATCTTAAGTTTTTGTATGAAAAGTTCAAGATTGCTCTATAAACGGGCCACGAATTTTTCACCATTGACCTCCAGATGGAAAGAGACACAAATGTCCTGTAAAGTTTCAGTACATTTTTATAGGAAAAGTTCAAGATTGCTCTATAAACGGGCCACAAATTTTTCACCATTGACCTCCAGATGGAAAGAGACACAAATGTCCTGTAAAGTTTCAGAAGCTTACATTTTTAGAGGAAAAGTTCAAGATTGCTCTATAAACGGGCCACGAAATTTTCACCATTGACCTCCAGATGGAAAGAGACACAAATGTCCTGTAAAGTTTCAGAAGCTTACATTTTTAGAGGAAAAGTTCAAGATTGCTCTATAAACGGGCCACGGACTTTTCACCATTGACCTCCAGATGGAAAGAGACACAAATGTCCTGTAAAGTTTCAGTACATTTTTATAGGAAAAGTTCAAGATTGCTCTATAAACGGGCCACGAATTTTTCACCATTGACCTCCAGATGGAGAGAGACACAAATGTCTTACTTTCAAAAGCTTCAAGTTTCACATCAAGAGTTAAAAATTGCTCATGAATTGAGCCAGGAACAGTTAATGACCAAACCAAAAGGATAAAGAAGGACAAGAACAACCTAATGAACCAAGAACTCCAGCTGCAAGTCTAGCAACAAGACCCATTAACAAAGGAAGACATTATCTGGAGAGAAGAAGAAGACCTGGAAACAGCGAGATGCAGACCCTAAACTCCTGGAAGCTGCTCAAGTGTTTGAGGAAAAAAGTCCAGAATGCAAGATTCAAAACAACAAGTTATCTAGGGTTGACAAAACAAAAAACCAAGAAGAAAGAAGAAAGAAGAAAGTCTGACGTGACCTGAACATTTACCATAATCAGCTAAATAGGTGTATATGTTCCAGCCCAGAATGGAATATATACACCACACCTTCTCCCTGTGCTGGGACCTTGACGTGGTGGAGAAGCTTGAGTGCTCCTAGGACCCTGAGAGCTGTGCTGGGGGGCCTCTGGCTCCTGGCAGGTTTAACCTCACCAGACTGCTTTCAGATTAGGAGCAGGACTAAAGTCAGCACAACCCACAAAAAATATATGTTACAATAGTTTGTGACAAATACCTACCGAATTTTTCACCATTGACCTCGAGATGGAGAAAGACACAAATGTCCTGTAAAGTTTCAGAAGCTTCCATTTTTAAAGGAAACGTTCAAGATTGCTCTATAAACGGGCCACGAATTTTCACCATTGACCTCCAGACGGAGAGAGACTAACGTCTTGTGAAGGATTTCAAAACATAGATTTTGATTTGAAAAGTTCAAGACTGCTCTATAAACGGGCCACGAATTTTTCACCATTGACCTCCAGATGCAAAGAGACAGAAATGTCCTGTAAAATTTCAAAAGCTTCCATTTTTAAAGGAAACGTTCAAGATTGCTCTATAAACGGGCCACGAATTTTCACCATTGACCTCCAGATGGAGAGAGACACAAATGTCCTGTCAAGACTTTTAGAAGCTTCAATTTTTATAGGAAAAGTTCTAGATTGCTCTATAAACGGGCCACGAATTTTCACCATTGACCTCCAGATGGAGAGAGACACAAATGTCTTACAAAGACTTTCAAAAGCTTCAAGTTTCACATCAAGAGTTAAAGATTGCTCATGAATTGAGCCAGGAAGAGTTAATGACCAAACCAAAAGGATAAAGAAGGACAAGAACAACCTAATGGACCAAGAACTCCAGCTGCAAGTCTAGCAACAAGACCCATTAACAAAGGAAGACATTATCTGGAGAGAAGAAGAAGACCTGGAAACAGCGAGATGCAGACCCTAAACTCCTGGAAGCTGCTCAAGTGTCTCAGGAAAAAAGTCCAGAATGCAAGATTCAAAACAGGAAGCAACTAATTATCTGGGGTTGACAAAACAAAAAAGCTAAGAAGAAAGAAGAAAGAAGAAAGTCTGAACCTCAAACCCTAACTCCTAGCACATAACCCACTTTAAGCTTTAGAGTGCTGAATCCTTCTGGTCCTCCTATGGACTCGTACTTTGAAGAATGATGTATGATGGTCAATAGCAGGGGGGTCCGATCCTGGCCCTGTTTTAGAAAATTTCTCGATGGTGTTCATTAGGAAAGAACAACTTATATTTAATCCAGTTTATTTGTACAATGAGCTGCACATTATGATGTTGTAAAACTGTTAAAAAAAAGAAAATGACCCTGAACATACGAGAAAGAGACTGGAACGTCTCATTTCTGACTTAGAACTTCTCTCCCCGTTCTGATGTCAGAAATGAGACGTTCCAGTCTCTTTCTCATATTTTCAGAGTCATTTTCTTTTTTATTAACAGTTTTACAACATCACTTGTGCAGCTCATGGTACAAATCAAACAGGATTAAATATAAGTTGTTCTTTCCTAATGAACATCATAGAGAAATTTTCTAAAACAGGGCCAGGATTGGACCCCCCTGCTATTGACCATCATACATCATTCTTCAACGTACGAGTCCATAGGAGGACCAGAAGGATTCAGGACTCTAAATGTTAAAGTGGGTTATGTGTTAGCAGTTAGGGTTTGACGTTTGGGCTTTCTTCTTTCTTCGTTCTTCTTAGCTTTTTTGTTTTGTCATCCCCAGGTAACTTGTTGCTTCCTGTTTGAGATCTTGCATTCTGGGCTTTTGACCTCAGACAGCTCATGGGACAAATCAAACAGGGTCCCATGGAGTAACAGGAAGTACTTAGTCTTGTCCTCTGAACCCTGACCTGAACATTTACTATAATCAGGTAAATGGGTATATGTATTCCAAGCCACAATGGAATATATATACCACACCTTCTCGCTGTGCTGGGACCTTGACGTGGTAGAGAAGTTTGAGTGCTTCTAGGATAAATTCACAGCTGACTTGCAGAAGAAAGAATTTCAGAAGCTTCAAGAGGAGCCAAGGAGCCAAGATGAATTCATCAGTGACCTCCAGGAAGAGAGGAACACAAATGCCTTGAAGAACAAAGAATTTCAGGATCTTAAGTTTTTGTATGAAAAGTTCAAGATTGCTCTATAAACGGGCCACGAATTTTTCACCATTGACCTCCAGATGGAAAGAGACACAAATGTCCTGTAAAGTTTCAGTACATTTTTATAGGAAAAGTTCAAGATTGCTCTATAAACGGGCCACAAATTTTTCACCATTGACCTCCAGATGGAAAGAGACACAAATGTCCTGTAAAGTTTCAGAAGCTTACATTTTTAGAGGAAAAGTTCAAGATTGCTCTATAAACGGGCCACGGACTTTTCACCATTGACCTCCAGATGGAAAGAGACACAAATGTCCTGTAAAGTTTCAGTACATTTTTATAGGAAAAGTTCAAGATTGCTCTATAAACGGGCCACGAATTTTTCACCATTGACCTCCAGATGGAGAGAGACACAAATGTCTTACTTTCAAAAGCTTCAAGTTTCACATCAAGAGTTAAAAATTGCTCATGAATTGAGCCAGGAACAGTTAATGACCAAACCAAAAGGATAAAGAAGGACAAGAACAACCTAATGAACCAAGAACTCCAGCTGCAAGTCTAGCAACAAGACCCATTAACAAAGGAAGACATTATCTGGAGAGAAGAAGAAGACCTGGAAACAGCGAGATGCAGACCCTAAACTCCTGGAAGCTGCTCAAGTGTTTGAGGAAAAAAGTCCAGAATGCAAGATTCAAAACAACAAGTTATCTAGGGTTGACAAAACAAAAAACCAAGAAGAAAGAAGAAAGAAGAAAGTCTGACGTGACCTGAACATTTACCATAATCAGCTAAATAGGTGTATATGTTCCAGCCCAGAATGGAATATATACACCACACCTTCTCCCTGTGCTGGGACCTTGACGTGGTGGAGAAGCTTGAGTGCTCCTAGGACCCTGAGAGCTGTGCTGGGGGGCCTCTGGCTCCTGGCAGGTTTAACCTCACCAGACTGCTTTCAGATTAGGAGCAGGACTAAAGTCAGCACAACCCACAAAAAATATATGTTACAATAGTTTGTGACAAATACCTACCGAATTTTTCACCATTGACCTCCAGATGGAGAAAGACACAAATGTCCTGTAAAGTTTCAGAAGCTTCCATTTTTAAAGGAAACGTTCAAGATTGCTCTAAAAACGGGCCACGAATTTTCACCATTGACCTCCAGACGGAGAGAGACTAACGTCTTGTGAAGGATTTCAAAACATAGATTTTGATTTGAAAAGTTCAAGACTGCTCTATAAACGGGCCACGAATTTTTCACCATTGACCTCCAGATGCAAAGAGACAGAAATGTCCTGTAAAATTTCAAAAGCTTCCATTTTTAAAGGAAACGTTCAAGATTGCTCTATAAACGGGCCACGAATTTTCACCATTGACCTCCAGATGGAGAGAGACACAAATGTCTTACAAAGACGTTCAAAAGCTTCAAGTTTCACATCAAGAGTTAAAGATTGCTCATGAATTGAGCCAGGAACAGTTAATGACCAAACCAAAAGGATAAAGAAGGACAAGAACAACCTAATGGACCAAGAACTCCAGCTGCAAGTCTAGCAACAAGACCCATTAAGAAAGGAAGACATTATCTGGAGAGAAGAAGAAGACCTGGAAACAGCGAGATGCAGACCCTAAACTCCTGGAAGCTGCTCAAGTGTTTGAGGAAAAAAGTCCAGAATGCAAGATTCAAAACAGGAAGAAACAAATTATCTGGGGTTGACAAAACAAAAAAGCTAAGAAGAAAAAAGAAAGAAGAAAGTCTGAACCTCAAACCCTAACTGCTAGCACATAACCCACTTTAAGCTTTAGAGTGCTGAATCCTTCTGGTCCTCCTATGGACTCGTACTTTGAAGAATGATGTATGATGGTCAATAGCAGGGGGGTCCGATCCTGGCCCTGTTTTAGAAAATTTCTCGATGGTGTTCCTTAGGAAAGAACAACTTATATTTAATCTGGTTTATTTGTACAATGAGCTGCACATTATGATGTTGTAAAACAGTTAAAAAAAAAGAAAATGACCCTGAACATACGAGAAAGAGACTGGAACGTCTCATTTCTGACTTAGAACTTCTCTCTCCCTGTTCTGATGTCAGAAATGAGACTTTCCAGTCTCTTTCTCATATTTTCAGAGTCATTTTCTTTTTTATTAACAGTTTTACAACATCACTTGTGCAGCTCATGGTACAAATCAAACAGGATTAAATATAAGTTGTTCTTTCCTAATGAACATCATAGAGAAATTTTCTAAAACAGGGCCAGGATTGGACCCCCCAGCTATTGACCATCATACATCATTCTTCAACGTACGAGTCCATAGGAGGACCAGAAGGATTCAGGACTCTAAAGGTTAAAGTGGGCTATGTGTTAGCAGTTAGGGTTTGACGTTTGGGCTTTCTTCTTTCTTCGTTCTTCTTAGCTTTTTTGTTTTGTCATCCCCAGGTCACTTGTTGCTTCCTGTTTGAGATCTTGCATTCTGGGCTTTTGACCTCAGACAGCTCATGGGACAAATCAAACAGGGTCCCATGGAGTAACAGGAAGTACTTAGTCTTGTCCTCTGAACCCTGACCTGAACATTTACTATAATCAGGTAAATGGGTATATGTATTCCAAGCCACAATGGAATATATATACCACACCTTCTCGCTGTGCTGGGACCTTGACGTGGTAGAGAAGTTTGAGTGCTTCTAGGATAAATTCACAGCTGACTTGCAGAAGAAAGAATTTCAGAAGCTTCAAGAGGAGCCAAGGAGCCAAGATGAATTCATCAGTGACCTCCAGGAAGAGAGGAACACAAATGCCTTGAAGAACAAAGAATTTCAGGATCTTAAGTTTTTGTATGAAAAGTTCAAGATTGCTCTATAAACGGGCCACGAATTTTTCACCATTGACCTCCAGATGGAAAGAGACACAAATGTCCTGTAAAGTTTCAGTACATTTTTATAGGAAAAGTTCAAGATTGCTCTATAAACGGGCCACAAATTTTTCACCATTGACCTCCAGATGGAAAGAGACACAAATGTCCTGTAAAGTTTCAGAAGCTTACATTTTTAGAGGAAAAGTTCAAGATTGCTCTATAAACGGGCCACGAAATTTTCACCATTGACCTCCAGATGGAAAGAGACACAAATGTCATGTAAAGTTTCAGAAGCTTACATTTTTAGAGGAAAAGTTCAAGATTGCTCTATAAACGGGCCACCGACTTTTCACCATTGACCTCCAGATGGAAAGAGACACAAATGTCCTGTAAAGTTTCAGAAGCTTACATTTTTAGAGGAAAAGTTCAAGATTGCTCTATAAACGGGCCACGAATTTTTCACCATTGACCTCCAGATGGAAAGAGACACAAATGTCCTGTAAAGTTTCAGTACATTTTTATAGGAAAAGTTCAAGATTGCTCTATAAACGGGCCACAAATTTTTCACCATTGACCTCCAGATGGAAAGAGACACAAATGTCCTGTAAAGTTTCAGAAGCTTACATTTTTAGAGGAAAAGTTCAAGATTGCTCTATAAACGGGCCACGAAATTTTCACCATTGACCTCCAGATGGAAAGAGACACAAATGTCATGTAAAGTTTCAGAAGCTTACATTTTTAGAGGAAAAGTTCAAGATTGCTCTATAAATGGGCCACGAATTTTTCACCATTGACCTCCAGATGGAAAGAGACACAAATGTCCTGTAAAGTTTCAGAAGCTTACATTTTTAGAGGAAAAGTTCAAGATTGCTCTATAAACGGGCCACCGACTTTTCACCATTGACCTCCAGATGGAAAGAGACACAAATGTCCTGTAAAGTTTCAGAAGCTTACATTTTTAGAGGAAAAGTTCAAGATTGCTCTATAAACGGGCCACGGACTTTTCACCATTGACCTCCAGATGGAAAGAGACACAAATGTCCTGTAAAGTTTCAGAAGCTTACATTTTTAGAGGAAAAGTTCAAGATTGCTCTATAAACGGGCCACGAATTTTTCACCATTGACCTCCAGATGGAGAGAGACACAAATGTCTTACTTTCAAAAGCTTCAAGTTTCACATCAAGAGTTAAAAATTGCTCATGAATTGAGCCAGGAACAGTTAATGACCAAACCAAAAGGATAAAGAAGGACAAGAACAACCTAATGAACCAAGAACTCCAGCTGCAAGTCTAGCAACAAGACCCATTAACAAAGGAAGACATTATCTGGAGAGAAGAAGAAGACCTGGAAACAGCGAGATGCAGACCCTAAACTCCTGGAAGCTGCTCAAGTGTTTGAGGAAAAAAGTCCAGAATGCAAGATTCAAAACAACAAGTTATCTAGGGTTGACAAAACAAAAAACCAAGAAGAAAGAAGAAAGAAGAAAGTCTGACGTGACCTGAACATTTACCATAATCAGCTAAATAGGTGTATATGTTCCAGCCCAGAATGGAATATATACACCACACCTTCTCCCTGTGCTGGGACCTTGACGTGGTGGAGAAGCTTGAGTGCTCCTAGGACCCTGAGAGCTGTGCTGGGGGGCCTCTGGCTCCTGGCAGGTTTAACCTCACCAGACTGCTTTCAGATTAGGAGCAGGACTAAAGTCAGCACAACCCACAAAAAATATATGTTACAATAGTTTGTGACAAATACCTACCGAATTTTTCACCATTGACCTCCAGATGGAGAAAGACACAAATGTCCTGTAAAGTTTCAGAAGCTTCCATTTTTAAAGGAAACGTTCAAGATTGCTCTATAAACGGGCCACGAATTTTCACCATTGACCTCCAGACGGAGAGAGACTAACGTCTTGTGAAGGATTTCAAAACATAGATTTTGATTTGAAAAGTTCAAGAATGCTCTATAAACGGGCCACGAATTTTTCACCATTGACCTCCAGATGGAAAGAGACAGAAATGTCCTGTAAAATTTCAAAAGCTTCCATTTTTAAAGGAAAAGTTCAAGATTGCTCTATAAACGGGCCACGATTTTTTCACCATTGACCTCTAGATGGAAAGAGACAGAAATGTCCTGTAAAATTTCAAAAGCTTCCATTTTTAAAGGAAAAGTTCAAGATTGCTCTATAAACGGGCCACGAATTTTCACCCTTGACCTCCAGATGGAGAGAGACACAAATGTCCTGTCAAGACTTTTAGAAGCTTCAATTTTTATAGGAAAAGTTCTAGATTGCTCTATAAACGGGCCACGAATTTTCACCATTGACCTCCAGATGGAGAGAGACACAAATGTCTTACAAAGACTTTCAAAAGCTTCAAGTTTCACATCAAGAGTTAAAGATTGCTCATGAATTGAGCCAGGAAGAGTTAATGACCAAACCAAAAGGATAAAGAAGGACAAGAACAACCTAATGGACCAAGAACTCCAGCTGCAAGTCTAGCAACAAGACCCATTAACAAAGGAAGACATTATCTGGAGAGAAGAAGAAGACCTGGAAACAGCGAGATGCAGACCCTAAACTCCTGGAAGCTGCTCAAGTGTTTGAGGAAAAAAGTCCAGAATGCAAGATTCAAAACAGGAAGAAACAAATTATCTGGGGTTGACAAAACAAAAAAGCTAAGAAGAAAGAAGAAAGAAGAAAGTCTGAATCTCAAACCCTAACTCCTAGCACATAACTCACTTTAAGCTTTAGAGTGCTGAATCCTTCTGGTCCTCCTATGGACTCGTACTTTGAAGAATGATGTATGATGGTCAATAGCTGGGGGGTCCAATCCTGGCCCTGTTTTAGAAAATTTCTCGATGGTGTTCATTAGGAAAGAACAACTTATATTTAATCTGGTTTATTTGTACAATGAGCTGCACATTATGATGTTGTAAAACTGTTAAAAAAAAGAAAATGACCCTGAACATACGAGAAAGAGACTGGAACGTCTCATTTCTGACTTAGAACTTCTCTCTCCCCGTTCTGATGTCAGAAATGAGACGTTCCAGTCTCTTTCTCATATTTTCAGAGTCATTTTCTTTTTTATTAACAGTTTTACAACATCACTTGTGCAGCTCATGGTACGAATCAAACAGGATTAAATATAAGTTGTTCTTTCCTAATGAACATCATAGAGAAATTTTCTAAAACAGGGCCAGGATTGGACCCCCCAGCTATTGACCATCATACATCATTCTTCAACGTACGAGTCCATAGGAGGACCAGAAGGATTCAGGACTCTAAATGTTAAAGTGGGTTATGTGTTAGGAGTTAGGGTTTGCTGTTTGGGCTTTCTTCTTTCTTCGTTCTTCTTAGCTTTTTTGTTTTGTCATCCCCAGGTAACTTGTTGCTTCCTGTTTGAGATCTTGCATTCTGGGCTTTTGACCTCAGACAGCTCATGGGACAAATCAAACAGGGTCCCATGGAGTAACAGGAAGTACTTAGTCTTGTCCTCTGAACCCTGACCTGAACATTTACTATAATCAGGTAAATGGGTATATGTATTCCAAGCCACAATGGAATATATATACCACACCTTCTCGCTGTGCTGGGACCTTGACGTGGTAGAGAAGTTTGAGTGCTTCTAGGATAAATTCACAGCTGACTTGCAGAAGAAAGAATTTCAGAAGCTTCAAGAGGAGCCAAGGAGCCAAGATGAATTCATCAGTGACCTCCAGGAAGAGAGGAACACAAATGCCTTGAAGAACAAAGAATTTCAGGATCTTAAGTTTTTGTATGAAAAGTTCAAGATTGCTCTATAAACGGGCCACGAATTTTTCACCATTGACCTCCAGATGGAAAGAGACACAAATGTCCTGTAAATTTCAGAAGCTTACATTTTTATAGGACAAGTTCAAGATTGCTCTATAAACGGGCCAGGGACTTTTCACCATTGACCTCCAGATGGAAAGAGACACAAATGTCCTGTAAAGTTTCGGTACATTTTTATAGGAAAAGTTCAAGATTGCTCTATAAACGGGCCACAAATTTTTCACCATTGACCTCCAGATGGAAAGAGACAGAAATGTCCTGTAAAGTTTCAGAAGCTTACATTTTTAGAGGAAAAGTTCAAGATTGCTCTATAAACGGGCCACGGACTTTTCACCATTGACCTCCAGATGGAAAGAGACACAAATGTCCTGTAAAGTTTCAGAAGCTTACATTTTTAGAGGAAAAGTTCAAGATTGCTCTATAAACGGGCCACGGACTTTTCACCATTGACCTCCAGATGGAAAGAGACACAAATGTCCTGTAAAGTTTCAGTACATCTTTATAGGAAAAGTTCAAGATTGCTCTATAAACGGGCCATGAATTTTTCACCATTGACCTCCAGATGGAGAGAGACACAAATGTCTTACTTTCAAAAGCTTCAAGTTTCACATCAAGAGTTAAAAATTGCTCATGAATTGAGCCAGGAACAGTTAATGACCAAACCAAAAGGATAAAGAAGGACAAGAACAACCTAATGAACCAAGAACTCCAGCTGCAAGTCTAGCAACAAGACCCATTAACAAAGGAAGACATTATCTGGAGAGAAGAAGAAGACCTGGAAACAGCGAGATGCAGACCCTAAACTCCTGGAAGCTGCTCAAGTGTTTGAGGAAAAAAGTCCAGAATGCAAGATTCAAAACAACAAGTTATCTAGGGTTGACAAAACAAAAAACCAAGAAGAAAGAAGAATGAAGAAAGTCTAACGTGACCTGAACATTTACCATAATCAGCTAAATAGGTGTATATGTTCCAGCCCAGAATGGAATATATACACCACACCTTCTCCCTGTGCTGGGACCTTGACGTGGTGGAGAAGCTTGAGTGCTCCTAGGACCCTGAGAGCTGTGCTGGGGGGCCTCTGGCTCCTGGCAGGTTTAACCTCACCAGACTGCTTTCAGATTAGGAGCAGGACTAAAGTCAGCACAACCCACAAAAAATATATGTTACAATAGTTTGTGACAAATACCTACCGAATTTTTCACCATTGACCTCCAGATGGAGAAAGACACAAATGTCCTGTAAAGTTTCAGAAGCTTCCATTTTTAAAGGAAACGTTCAAGATTGCTCTATAAACGGGCCACGAATTTTCACCATTGACCTCCAGACGGAGAGAGACTAACGTCTTGTGAAGGATTTCAAAACATAGATTTTGATTTGAAAAGTTCAAGATTGCTCTATAAACGGGCCACGAATTTTTCACCATTGACCTCCAGATGGAAAGAGACACAAATGTCCTGTAAAGTTTCAGAAGCTTCCATTTTTAAAGGAAACGTTCAAGATTGCTCTATAAACGGGCCACGA
This sequence comes from Eupleurogrammus muticus, assembly GCA_036785175.1. Classification (NCBI taxonomy): domain Eukaryota; kingdom Metazoa; phylum Chordata; class Actinopteri; order Scombriformes; family Trichiuridae; genus Eupleurogrammus; species Eupleurogrammus muticus. Next base: position 837,479 of record JAYKQN010000029.1, read on the forward strand.
ATTTTTCACCATTGACCTCCAGATGGAAAGAGACAGAAATGTCCTGTAAAATTTCAAAAGCTTCCATTTTTAAAGGAAACGTTCAAGATTGCTCTATAAACGGGCCACGAATTTTCACCCTTGACCTCCAGATGGAGAGAGACACAAATGTCCTGTCAAGACTTTTAGAAGCTTCAATTTTTATAGGAAAAGTTCTAGATTGCTCTATAAACGGGCCACGAATTTTCACCATTGACCTCCAGATGGAGAGAGACACAAATGTCTTACAAAGACTTTCAAAAGCTTCAAGTTTCACATCAAGAGTTAAAGATTGCTCATGAATTGAGCCAGGAAGAGTTAATGACCAAACCAAAAGGATAAAGAAGGACAAGAACAACCTAATGGACCAAGAACTCCAGCTGCAAGTCTAGCAACAAGACCCATTAAGAAAGGAAGACATTATCTGGAGAGAAGAAGAAGACCTGGAAACAGCGAGATGCAGACCCTAAACTCCTGGAAGCTGCTCAAGTGTTTGAGGAAAAAAGTCCAGAATGCAAGATTCAAAACAGGAAGAAACAAATTATCTGGGGTTGACAAAACAAAAAAGCTAAGAAGAAAGAAGAAAGAAGAAAGTCTGAACCTCAAACCCTAACTCCTAGCACATAACCCACTTTAAGCTTTAGAGTGCTGAATCCTTCTGGTCCTCCTATGGACTCGTACTTTGAAGAATGATGTATGATGGTCAATAGCAGGGGGGTCCGATCCTAGCCCTGTTTTAGAAAATTTCTCGATGGTGTTCATTAGGAAAGAACAACTTATATTTAATCCAGTCTATTTGTACAATGAGCTGCACATTATGATGTTGTAAAACTGTTAAAAAAAAGAAAATGACTCTGAACATACGAGAAAGAGACTGGAACGTCTCATTTCTGACTTAGAACTTCTCTCTCCCCGTTCTGATGTCAGAAATGAGACTTTCCAGTCTCTTTCTCATATTTTCAGAGTCATTTTCTTTTTTATTAACAGTTTTACAACATCACTTGTGCAGCTCATGGTACGAATCAAACAGGATTAAATATAAGTTGTTCTTTCCTAATGAACATCATAGAGAAATTTTCTAAAACAGGGCCAGGATTGGACCCCCCTGCTATTGACCATCATACATCATTCTTCAACATACGAGTCCATAGGAGGACCAGAAGGATTCAGGACTCTAAATGTTAAAGTGGGTTATGTGTTAGCAGTTAGGGTTTGACGTTTGGGCTTTCTTCTTTCTTCGTTCTTCTTAGCTTTTTTGTTTTGTCATCCCCAGGTAACTTGTTGCTTCCTGTTTGAGATCTTGCATTCTGGGCTTTTGACCTCAGACAGCTCATGGGACAAATCAAACAGGGTCCCATGGAGTAACAGGAAGTACTTAGTCTTGTCCTCTGAACCCTGACCTGAACATTTACTATAATCAGGTAAATGGGTATATGTATTCCAAGCCACAATGGAATATATATACCACACCTTCTCGCTGTGCTGGGACCTTGACGTGGTAGAGAAGTTTGAGTGCTTCTAGGATAAATTCACAGCTGACTTGCAGAAGAAAGAATTTCAGAAGCTTCAAGAGGAGCCAAGGAGCCAAGATGAATTCATCAGTGACCTCCAGGAAGAGAGGAACACAAATGCCTTGAAGAACAAAGAATTTCAGGGTCTTAAGTTTTTGTATGAAAAGTTCAAGATTGCTCTATAAACGGGCCACGAATTTTTCACCATTGACCTCCAGATGGAGAGAGACACAAATGTCCTGTAAAGTTTCAGAAGCTTACATTTTTAGAGGAAAAGTTCAAGATTGCTCTATAAACGGGCCACGAAATTTTCACCATTGACCTCCAGATGGAAAGAGACACAAATGTCCTGTAAAGTTTCAGAAGCTTACATTTTTAGAGGAAAAGTTCAAGATTGCTCTATAAATGGGCCACGAATTTTTCACCATTGACCTCCAGATGGAAAGAGACACAAATGTCCTGTAAAGTTTCAGTACATTTTTATAGGAAAAGTTCAAGATTGCTCTATAAACGGGCCACGAATTTTTCACCATTGACCTCCAGATGGAGAGAGACACAAATGTCCTGTAAAGTTTCAGAAGCTTACATTTTTAGAGGAAAAGTTCAAGATTGCTCTATAAACGGGCCATGAATTTTTCACCATTGACCTCCAGTTGGAAAGAGACACAAATGTCCTGTAAAGTTTCAGAAGCTTACATTTTTAGAGGAAAAGTTCAAGATTGCTCTATAAACGGGCCACGAAATTTTCACCATTGACCTCCAGATGGAAAGAGACACAAATGTCCTGTAAAGTTTCAGAAGCTTACATTTTTAGAGGAAAAGTTCAAGATTGCTCTATAAACGGGCCACGAATTTTTCACCATTGACCTCCAGATGGAGAGAGACACAAATGTCCTGTAAAGTTTCAGAAGCTTACATTTTTATAGGAAAAGTTCAAGATTGCTCTATAAACGGGCCACGAATTTTTCACCATTGACCTTCAGATGGAGAGAGACACAAATGTCCTGTAAAGTTTCAGAAGCTTACATTTTTAGAGGAAAAGTTCAAGATTGCTCTATAAACGGGCCACGAAATTTTCACCATTGACCTCCAGATGGAAAGAGACACAAATGTCCTGTAAAGTTTCAGAAGCTTACATTTTTAGAGGAAAAGTTCAAGATTGCTCTATAAATGGGCCACGAATTTTTCACCATTGACCTCCAGATGGAAAGAGACACAAATGTCCTGTAAAGTTTCAGTACATTTTTTTAGGAAAAGTTCAAGATTGCTCTATAAACGGGCCACGAATTTTTCACCATTGACCTCCAGATGGAAAGAGACACAAATGTCCTGTAAAGTTTCAGAAGCTTAGATTTTTAGAGGAAAAGTTCAAGATTGCTCTATAAACGGGCCACGAATTTTTCACCATTTACCTCCAGATGGAGAGAGACACAAATGTCCTGTAAAGTTTCAGAAGCTTACATTTTTATAGGAAAAGTTCAAGATTGCTCTATAAACGGGCCATGAATTTTTCACCATTGACCTCCAGTTGGAAAGAGACACAAATGTCCTGTAAAGTTTCAGAAGCTTACATTTTTATAGGAAAAGTTCAAGATTGCTCTATAAACGGGCCACGAATTTTTCACCATTGACCTCCAGATGGAGAGAGACACAAATGTCCTGTAAAGTTTCAGAAGCTTACATTTTTATAGGAAAAGTTCAAGATTGCTCTATAAACGGGCCATGAATTTTTCACCATTGAACTCCAGTTGGAAAGAGACACAAATGTCCTGTAAAGTTTCAGAAGCTTACATTTTTATAGGAAAAGTTCAAGATTGCTCTATAAACGGGCCACGAATTTTTCACCATTGACCTCCAGATGTCAAGAGACACAAATGTCCTGTAAAGTTTCAGAAGCTCACATTTTTAGAGGAAAAGTTCAAGATTGCTCTATAAATGGGCCACGAACTTTTCACCATTGACCTCCAGATGGAAAGAGACACAAATGTCCTGTAAAGTTTCAGAAGCTTACATTTTTAGAGGAAAAGTTCAAGATTGCTCTATAAACGGGCCACGAAATTTTCACCATTGACCTCCAGATGGAAAGAGACACAAATGTCCTGTAAAGTTTCAGAAGCTTACATTTTTAGAGGAAAGGTTCAAGATTGCTCTATAAACGGGCCACGAATTTTTCACCATTGACCTCCAGATGGAGAGAGACACAAATGTCCTGTAAAGTTTCAGAAGCTTACATTTTTAGAGGAAAAGTTCAAGATTGCTCTATAAACGGGCCACGAAATTTTCACCATTGACCTCCAGATGGAAAGAGACACAAATGTCCTGTAAAGTTTCAGAAGCTTACATTTTTAGAGGAAAAGTTCAAGATTGCTCTATAAATGGGCCACGAATTTTTCACCATTGACCTCCAGATGGAAAGAGACACAAATGTCCTGTAAAGTTTCAGTACATTTTTATAGGAAAAGTTCAAGATTGCTCTATAAACGGGCCACGAAATTTTCACCATTGACCTCCAGATGGAAAGAGACACAAATGTCCTGTAAAGTTTCAGAAGCTTAGATTTTTAGAGGAAAAGTTCAAGATTGCTCTATAAACGGGCCACGAATTTTTCACCATTGACCTCCAGATGGAGAGAGACACAAATGTCCTGTAAAGTTTCAGAAGCTTACATTTTTATAGGAAAAGTTCAAGATTGCTCTATAAACGGGCCATGAATTTTTCACCATTGACCTCCAGTTGGAAAGAGACACAAATGTCCTGTAAAGTTTCAGAAGCTTACATTTTTATAGGAAAAGTTCAAGATTGCTCTATAAACGGGCCACGAAATTTTCACCATTGACCTCCAGATGGAAAGAGACACAAATGTCCTGTAAAGTTTCAGAAGCTTAGATTTTTAGAGGAAAAGTTCAAGATTGCTCTATAAACGGGCCACGGATTTTTCACCATTGACCTCCAGATGGAGAGAGACACAAATGTCCTGTAAAGTTTCAGAAGCTTACATTTTTATAGGAAAAGTTCAAGATTGCTCTATAAACGGGCCATGAATTTTTCACCATTGACCTCCAGTTGGAAAGAGACACAAATGTCCTGTAAAGTTTCAGAAGCTTACATTTTTATAGGAAAAGTTCAAGATTGCTCTATAAACGGGCCACGAATTTTTCACCATTGACCTCCAGATGGAAAGAGACACAAATGTCCTGTAAAGTTTCAGAAGCTTACATTTTTAGAGAAAAAGTTCAAGATTGCTCTATAAACGGGCCATGAATTTTTCACCATTGACCTCCAGTTGGAAAGAGACACAAATGTCCTGTAAAGTTTCAGAAGCTTACATTTTTATAGGAAAAGTTCAAGATTGCTCTATAAACGGGCCACGAATTTTTCACCATTGACCTCCAGATGGAAAGAGACACAAATGTCCTGTAAAGTTTCAGAAGCTTACATTTTTAGAGGAAAAGTTCAAGATTGCTCTATAAATGGGCCACGAACTTTTCACCATTGACCTCCAGATGGAAAGAGACACAAATGTCCTGTAAAGTTTCAGTACATTTTTATAGGAAAAGTTCAAGATTGCTCTATAAACGGGCCACGAATTTTTCACCATTGACCTCCAGATGTCAAGAGACACAAATGTCCTGTAAAGTTTCAGAAGCTTACATTTTTAGAGGAAAAGTTCAAGATTGCTCTATAAATGGGCCATGAACTTTTCACCATTGACCTCCAGATGGAAAGAGACACAAATGTCCTGTAAAGTTTCAGTACATTTTTATAGGAAAAGTTCAAGATTGCTCTATAAACGGGCCACGAATTTTTCACCATTGACCTCCAGATGGAGAGAGACACAAATGTCCTGTAAAGTTTCAGAAGCTTACATTTTTATAGGAAAAGTTCAAGATTGCTCTATAAACGGGCCACGAATTTTTCACCATTGACCTCAAGTTGGAAAGAGACACAAATGTCCTGTAAAGTTTCAGAAGCTTACATTTTTATAGGACAAGTTCAAGATTGCTCTATAAACGGGCCACGAATTTTTCACCCTTGACCTCCAGATGGAAAGAGACACAAATGTCCTGTGAAGTTTCAGTACATTTTTATAGGAAAAGTTCAAGATTGCTCTATAAACGGGCCACGAATTTTTCACCATTGACCTCCAGATGGAGAGAGACACAAATGTCCTGTAAAGTTTCAGAAGCTTACATTTTTATAGGAAAAGTTCAAGATTGTTCAATAAACGGGCCACGAATTTTTCACCATTGACCTCCAGATGGAGAGAGACACAAATGTCCTGTAAAGTTTCAGAAGCTTACATTTTTATAGGGAAAGTTCAAGATTGCTCTATAAACGGGCCACGAATTTTTCACCATTGACCTCCAGATGGAAAGAGACACAAATGTCCTGTAAAGTTTCAGTACATTTTTATAGGAAAAGTTCAAGATTGCTCTATAAACGGGCCACAAATTTTTCACCATTGACCTCCAGATGGAAAGAGACACAAATGTCTTACTTTCAAAAGCTTCAAGTTTCACATCAAGAGTTAAAAATTGCTCATGAATTGAGCCAGGAACAGTTAATGACCAAACCAAAAGGATAAAGAAGGACAAGAACAACCTAATGGACCAAGAACTCCAGCTGCAAGTCTAGCAACAAGACCCATTAACAAAGGAAGACATTATCTGGAGAGAAGAAGAAGACCTGGAAACAGCGAGATGCAGACCCTAAACTCCTGGAAGCTGCTCGGGTGTTTGAGGAAAAAAGTCCAGAATGCAAGATTCAAAACAACAAGTTATCTAGGGTTGACAAAACAAAAAACCAAGAAGCAAGAAGAAAGAAGAAAGAAGAAAGCCTGACGTGACCTGAACATTTACCATAATCAGCTAAATAGGTGTATATGTTCCAGCCCAGAATGGAATATATACACCACACCTTCTCCCTGTGCTGGGACCTTGACGTGGTGGAGAAGCTTGAGTGCTCCTAGGACCCTGAGAGCTGTGCTGGGGGGCCTCTGGCTCCTGGCAGGTTTAACCTCACCAGACTGCTTTCAGATTAGGAGCAGGACTAAAGTCAGCACAACCCACAAAATACTGTTACAGAAACTAGAATGAGCAACTCATCCATATCAGACCCATAGTGGACTAAACCAAACTAGATCATTGTATCTAATAATATGGTTCATTTCCCTTTTTTTTTTACCCATTTGAAGTATTTGTTCATGTTGTAGCTATAAAAATATATGTTACAATAGTTTGTGACAAATGCCAACAATAAATGACTAGGATTTAGTTTTAATTAGATTGGGAAGTTAAAATCACACAATATTAAGTGATAACTATTACACTATACCAACTTAATGTAGGTACCAACATTATCACATCGACTTTTTGAATAATGTTTGCTACCTAAAAGGTACCATTTTAACCTCAAGAAGTGGTTGTTAAATAATGCACACATGCTTGATGTTTTCACCTCTGTTTGTTGTTTTAAGTTAATTGTGTTGCTTGAAGCATTTCTACCTGCTGGCTTGGCCAGGAATCGTGTGCTATGACTTCTGGCAGCCGTAATGGTTACTGTACATTTTAGTGTGAGATTTTAGCGCAATGCATTCTGGATGGAGACGTTAGAGCGGTGACGTCATCGTTAGAGTGGAGAAGCAACAAAAATTCTTTTGAAAAAAACATCTAACTCGCCGCCACAGCCCCAGTTTTCACTGCATGTTAATGATTTTTCCATCAAAACGTTGGCACGACCCCCCGATCGCTAAAATGTGGATACGCTGAAACGTTCACGGTTTGCCTGCTCTTCCTCTCTCTCCTATTATTCATTTTCTCTGACTCATCCTGCATTTTCCATAATGTCTGAACTTCTAACCTGCTCCTGTCCCCACATTTTATAAGCTACAGAAATAAAAGAGATTCAATACGTCCAGGAGACCCTCACCTCTCAGAGAATAATGGCTGACAGCTGATTGGCTGCTGGTTTTTCCTTAAAAACTCTGGATCTAAATGTCCGACACATACCAAACTTGGCAGTAATGATCAGATAGACATCAGCGTCCCACATGTGGTGTTGAACTTCTGTATTAAGCCACAGTAGAGTCCTGACGCCCAACCCGGGCTTTCACAATTGCTGCAGGAATTGTCTAGTTATTATTATTATTGTTATTAATAATTATAGTAGTAATATTCATAATAATAGTAACAATAATGACAATAATAATAATAATGATTGTTATATTAACAATGCTAATGGTAACCTGAGCAGCAGGTTGTTCTCCAGGTCGCTGGAGAACGTGACGTTCAGAGCCGACTCGTTGTGTTTCAGGAAGCTCAGAAACTCTTTGGAATCGAGCTGTAAATCCCCGTTGTCGTAGGTCTGCAGCAGAAAAAGGTCCACAAACTGTTTAAAACAACACTTCAGGTGTTAAGCTAAAACACGGTTGTGTTAAAATCTTTAAAATCCACATGTTGATGACGTGATTCTGTCCATGTTTTGGTTCTCAGACGTTCGTGCTCCACTTTAATGGAACTTTTTCCTGTTTCAACAACAATCACATCAGGTTTTAATGTAACGATTCAAACTGAACAAAAACCAAAGAGAACTAAAAAATGGCTCATCCTGACCTGAAAATACATTTCCAGCAGCTCGAGGCCTGACGACGCGTTCGAGGCCACGTTGTCCGACTCGTCCTGAATCCAGTGGATCACGCTGTTTCTCAGCCAATCACGATCAGGCAGGAAGCACACGACTGCAGAGCGACAGCGACGCTGCATCACACGATGTAAACCAACTCACCACGTAATCATGTTTGTCATTTTGTGACTTACTGGGGCTCACGTCTGTCTTTGCTGGTTTTTCTGCAAATAAACACATGTTTAAATAAAAACACAACTTACACCATGAAGTAGTTTTACTAGTAATATACACTCAAATAACTCAAATTATGAGCTGAAACACAGAATGCTCTTTCAGGATCAAAACTTGGACATTTTTAGGTACATTTAGCTACGATACAATAGAAGTAACCGTCATGTGATTATATTCCTACATATATGAGTCCTGTAGTTGAGTTGTAGATTTTGGATCATAAAGTGATTGTCCTTAAAGGATGTGGGTGGTGTGTGTTTGTGTTTGTGTGTTTGTGTTCTTCTCAGACCCAGACAGTTTCCTCGATGCTCCACATGTATCTTGGTCTGTGTGATGCAGGCGTCTCTGTGCAGCTCACAGTGGTTTCTGTAGGATCTGCTGTTGCTGCCACAAACCCAACGATCAGCCACGGCACAGCGCTGCACACACACACACACACACAGAACACACACACACACACACACACAGACAGAACACGTTGGTTTCAGACCTGGGGTAGAGTGTGGATGAAGTGATATAATGATGAATCAGAGCGTGGACCTGCAGGCAGCGACACACTGGTTCTCCTCTGTCTGTAGAAACACACTCTCGACCTGCACCACAGGACGTCCTGGCACACACTGACTGGTCCTGACACACACACACACACACACACATGCTCACGTTAAACAGTTTAAACACGTGTGTGGCTGCATCTCTTTTCTGGTTTATTAATATTTATTTTAACACTTTGAATCAAGGAATTCTGAAATAAACGTTTGACACCATAGAAGAAAAGAAATGGATGAATGTGTGTGTTCCAGACTCCAGATGGTGACCTTTGACCTCATGGACACAAGTTGTTTAGCATAACAATGACTCTATCACACACACACACACACACACACACACACTCACACACACACACACACACACTCACACACACATACACACACACACACACACACATACACACACACACACACACACACACACACACACACACACACACACAGACACACACGCACACATACACACACACACACACACACACACTCACACACACATACACACACACACACACACACACACACACACAGACACACACGCACACATACACCACACACACTCACCGACACACACACACACACACACACACACATACACACACACACACACACACACACACACACACACACACACACAAAGAATTCAACATTTCACCCCAGAGAAACGTGGAATGTAGAAGGTGAACAAACACCTGGACACATGTGTCAGCCTGATGTTATCTAACAGCTGTTTCAGCCTCTACACAGGTTCAGCCGTTCTAAACAACAGATGAACGTTGGTTCACCAGACATGTGACCCAGCTGTTGCTGCTTTTACTTTACTTTATTATGTTTTGTTGTGTTTCATCTTTATTTCACGCTGTTGGATTCAGTCTCCACACGTTACAGAAGTGCAGTGTGGTGACACCACAGGCGTCACAGTCAACTCTGAACTTTCACTGACTGAACAGTCTGATTCTCATCAGTTTCATAATACTCCTCATGTTTGGATGTGGATGTTTAAAGTCTATTTCTGCTTCTACCGCCTATAACACTATTACAGGTGAAACATGAATATCTGATCATAATACGTGAAGCTGAAGGAGTTCTGATTTCATATTTGGAAGAAACTACAGATTCATCATCACTGCCAGTGATTAAACATCAGATACCTTTACAGAACTGAGAAGCTTAAGATGTATACAACACAGTGTTTACACTAAATCTTTATCTTTTTCTAGTAAAAACCAACCGTGGCCAGAGGAGAGGAGGTGGCAGGAGGAGAAAAGAGGAGCAGCAGCAGGGAGCACATCTGGAGAGAAACAAGTGGAAGAAGAGAACGAAGATTCTGGTTAAAAGGTTGAAACGTCCATTGGAGCAAAGTTTCCACAGAAGCTGTTTCTCCCATAAAAAACAGTAAAAACCAGTAAAAACCAGTAAAAACCATAAAAGCTGTCCGTCAGAATCCAGGAAAAACTGGAAAAACTGGAAAAAAGAAAAGTAGAAATTACCAAAGAATCCATTTGGAGTTTTATCCAACGTCTGGTTCAGTCTGAGTGAAGAAAAGGATGCTGGGAAACAGCTGTCAGGAGGAGGCTCCTCCCCCTGAGGCTCCTCCTCCTCCTCCTCTTCCTCCTCTTCCTCCTCTTCCTCCTCCTCTTCCTCCTCTTCCTCCTCCTCTTCCTCCTCCTCCCCCCCCCTCCTCCTCCTCTTCCCCCCCCTCCTCCTCCTCTTCCTCTTCTTCCCCCCCCCGGGTTGCAGCCTGTTCAGACAGGTGCCCCCACACCTGTCTGAACAGGCTGAACGTTGTGAGCTGCTGTGAAACCTGGTGCCGTGTGAAGCAGCGTTTCATTAACGTTCTAGAAACACTCAGACAACGTTCTGTAAACGAATGCTCAGCATTGGTTTTTAATATTTATAATTGTATTTCATAAAACAGCAAATTAAAAAACAAGAGCAAAGAAACATAAAGAATGAAACCTGACATCTACGCTTTAAATTATAATTATATACTGTTTAATGCATTCTGTGTATGTGATCATCAACAAATTCTGCGAATTTGTACATTGTGTTGTGTGTTTTATTTTTATTTCTTTATAGTTTTTTATCTTCAGCTTTATTTTCTTCTCTTCATCTGTAACGCTGCAGTAACACACAAATTTCCCTGTTGTGGGATCAATAAAGTTTGATCTTATCTTATCTTATAATTATAATTATAATGATGATTATTTTATAACAATGAGTGAGACACGGGTTCCAGGGTGAATCGGTTGTTAGTAACAGAATTCTTGTTTTGGTTGGAACCAGCAGAACAAGTTGTAATAATTGTTGGTGTAATAAATGAACAGGAACATTCCTGTAGAGCTCCTCCTGCACCAGGAGGTGTGAGGGTCAGATAACCCCACCCGTCTGGTGTGTGCTGGGACACCAATGGAGCGCCTCCTAAAAATAAAACAGGGAGTATGTGTGTGTGTGTGTGTGTGTGTGTGTGCTCTATAATGGAAGGTATGTAATCTGTGCTGATGATAACAGGTGTGAAACACGCACATTCACACCAACACGTACGTGAAGTCTGAGGACACGACGACAGGAGATAAATCCACTCACACGCGTTTCATCTGATCATTAACTCGTTAACCAGCTTCAGCTGCTCCTTAACGAGGTAATGACCACATGCTGCTTCTCCTACTAAAACCAGCCAGCACAGACTGGATCAGTGGATCACAGAGCAAAGACTGGATCAGTGGATCACAGAGCAAAGACTGGATCAGTGGATCACAAAGCAGAGACTGGATCAGTGGATCACAGAGCACAGACTGGATCAGTGGATCACAGAGCACAGACTGGATCAGTGGATCACAGAGCAGAGACTGGATCAGTGGATCACAGAGCAAAGACTAGATCAGTGGATCACAGAGCAGAGACTGGATCAGTGGATCAGAGAGCAGAGACTGGATCAGTGGATCACAGAGCAGAGACTGGATCAGTGGATCACAGAGCAGAGACTAGATCAGTGGATCACAGAGCAGAGACTGGATCAGTGGATCAGAGAGCACAGACTGGATCAGTGGATCACAGAGCACAGACTGGATCAGTGGATCACAGAGCAGAGACTGGATCAGTGGATCACAGAGCAGAGACTAGATCAGTGGATCACAGAGCAGAGACTGGATCAGTGGATCAGAGAGCACAGACTGGATCAGTGGATCACAGAGCAAAGACTGGATCAGTGGATCACAGAGCAAAGACTGGATCAGTGGATCACAGAGCACAGACTGGATCAGTGGATCACAGAGCAGAGACTGGATCAGTGGATCACAGAGCAGAGACTGGATCAGTGGATCACAGAGCACAGACTGGATCAGTGGATCACAGAGCAGAGACTGGATCAGTGGATCACAGAGCAGAGACTGGATCAGTGGATCACAGACCAATATATCTGTGTGTGAATATATGTATATGTGCTTCCAGCCTGGAGGAACACAGTGTTTATCTGACACATCACAGGTTCTCTGGGAGAAATAAACTGGATGAGTTTAAAGTGTCAGATGAATCTTCACACTCTTAGTTATGAGTTTCATTCGCTAATTTCACTGCAAAAAAACTCTTGT
>JAYKQN010000029.1:857500-887500 GCA_036785175.1 Eupleurogrammus muticus
CCACCCCGTCAACTGCTACGTGTCCAGGCCCACAGAGAAGAACGTGTTCATCGTGTTCATGCTGGCGGTGTCGGCCGTGTCGCTGGTGCTGAGCGTCCTGGAGCTGCACCACCTGGCCTGGAGGCACTGCTGCAGGTGGGTCTACCTGGGGGGGTCCACCTGGGGGGGTCCACCTGGGGGGTCCACATGGGCACTGACGTCTGGTTTCTCTGAAGATCGTGAACTTGGTCCAGTTCTGGGCCACGGGCCACATGTTGGACCCCTCTGGCCTGAAGCCTGGTGTGATTTAATTGTTTGTTCTTCCTCTCCAGGCGGTTCTTCTCCTGCAGAACGTCGGCCCCCACCACCCTGGCCCCCCCCGCCCGCCACCTGTCTCTGACCCCGCCCCCGTCCACGCCGCCGCCTCACTTCAGCCAATGCGTGACGGGCTCCTCCCACTTCCTGCCCCTCCCTTTTCCCAGCCACCACCTGGCCAACCAGCAGAACTGCGACAACATGGCCGCCGAGAGGCAGCACCTGGAGGGGGGCCGCTACCCCCCCGCGGGTCCGGGCCGGGACCAGGACTACCTGGGGACCGGCTGCCCCCGGGTCCACGAGGGAGGCCCGGACAAACGCAGGTTCAGCAAAACCAGCGGAACCAGCAGCCGGACGCGGGCGGACGACCTCGCCGTCTGAAACGACGGAAACGTCCTGGAGGAGTTGAACCGTCGCTATGAGACATGAGACCTGGAAACGGTTCATTATCAACACAGCACAAAACCAAACAGCAGAAGATCACTACAAACGGACGCTGACGCTCACAGAGGTCAAAGGTCACCAGGTAAATCAGACCAGGAGGAACTCACTGGACTGGAGCTCGTTGCTGTTTCTATACGACCTGAAGCTTTTTTTAATCTTTTCTCCTGACGTGAATCGATGGCGTTGACGTTTGTTGTTTATCGGGAGGCGGAGTTTACGTCTCCATGGCAACAGCTGATCGAGGACAATTTACACGTCGTTTTTTTGTTTTCATCCAGATTCACGTTAAGTTCCGTTCTGCTCCATCCTTTGTTTAAACTGGTGACGTTGCCATGACGACAGCAATACTCAATAACAAACATGTGTTTATCAACAGATTTTAAAGGTTTAGTTACAAAAACAACAAAAGTCAAGTGATTCAATAATTATCAACCAATGAACTCGTCTGAATTAATAATGATAAACAAGGTGTTTTTATTTATTTGATTCCTCACAAATGTTCCTTTAAAATATTTTGTGTTATGTACTAATTAATATAATTATGCACAAAAACGTAAACATTAAATCCAATCAAATGTTCTTTGGTAGTTTGTAGTTTTACAACAATAAAACTCCATGAGAATTTAGTCTTAAGTCCATTAACTCATTAATTTAAGTTTTAAATGACATAAAACAATAAGTTAGAAAACAACGTGCAACTTAAAAAGGTAAAAATAAATTAAATATGAGTTAGTGGTGGAAATAGACTTGTTTCTACTATTTCTACTTTTTACTGTTGTATTAGTGTTGCACAAATTCTTTTAAAAAAAGTAAAAAAGTTAATTATCTTTAAATAATTTGAGATATAAAGTCAGAATATTATGAATCAACCTGTTTAAAACAAATAAATCTAAATAAAAACTGTTTAATCTTACGTTGAGAAAATTGAAAAAACATGAAGTAAAATGATCAGTGAAATAACTAATAATTTATTTTAGACAAGTCACTGGCTGATAATTAGTTTTTGTTCTTAAATTAAACTGTTTGACTTTTTTAATCTTAATGTCTGTTTTCATATTATGGACTTTTTTATCTAATAATTCCCTGAATTCATTTTAGTTTTCTGTTGTTTTGAAGCCACGTTTGTGTTTTGTTCTTGAATTTTCTGTTTTCTGTCCAACTTTATGTTTTTGAAGCTCAAACTTCAACTGGACAATAATTATTAGCAAAATAAAAATCACTTTACATGTTATTAAGTGATTTAAACTGTTATATATATTTCAGATTTTGTATATATTGTTATGGTTTAATAAAGTTTTATGTGTTTGAACATTACAAAACTGAATTCATTAACACACATTTAGAAAGGTTTGAAATAAAATCCATAACTACTGATGTCAGTGATTCTATCTGAAGTTGTTCCGTCTGTATGAAGGTGCTGAACAGGTGGAAACACGTCGACTAGAAGAAGAAACAAACATTTAATTATCTAATATAGAGAACAACTTGTTCTGCATTTTGGCGCTGCTGGGAACTGACCTCTGACCCCAGACCTGCTGCTGCTTATGGAGCAGGCTGGTCCAGAACCAGGTCCAGTCCAGAACCAGGTCCAGACCAGTCCAAGAGGTCCAGACCAGAACCAGGTCCAGTCCAGAACCGGGTCCAGACCAGAACCAGGTCCAGTCCAAGAGGTCCAGACCAGAACCAGGTCCAGGTGGAGCCCAGTGATTAACTCACTAAGAATCAACAGATTTAACCCTTTAGCTTCTTATTCGTCGTTTAACCACTTATATGATAATTAAACATTTAGACATCTTGAACTTAAAAACTGTTTTTAATCCAAGTTTTTTTGTTTTTAATTTTCAGAAAAATATTGTTTAAAATAAATAAACTAAATAACTCAGACCTTAACACTGAACGTAACCCAACGCCATAGAAATCATCATCAGGAGTTTTAAAGCCTTAAAATGGAAAAATCTACTTTTACACTTTAGTATAAATACACAGAAATAACGAGCTCGCTAAATCCTTAGCGTTAAACTAATCATTCATCAACACGTGTTCGTGTTAAAGAATCGTTCCTGATGAACACGTCTGAAATCAGAGGCAGAGCAGCTGTTTGTTCACATCTGGACGTTTTATTTTCTCCTTCATTCTCGTTGACAGATTTACAGTAAAATAACTTAACAACTCTTCTTCATGCCTGTGAAACCAGGTAAATAACAAAATCCTCCTTAACTCCAGGCCTCAGGTTCTCATGTTTGTGTGATCAAGGCAGTAATTTACCAGTGAGGAGGGTTAGGAACAGATTTCAGCTGCTGAATAAAGAGCATTCATGGAACTGGAGTTTCTGAACAAATAAATAAAAACATGTCAATCATAAGCTGAAAACTCACTTAGAATTAAAACTAAATTAAACGAAGCTGCAGCAGCAGCTGGATGTTTATAGACGAGGCGGCGCCTGCTGCTGGACACCAGAGGTACTGCAAGAATCAAGAATAAAATCCCAGACTGGAACCAAAACTTCCTAAATACAGTTTGAGGCATTCATCACGTCTATCAAATCTACTTGTGTTGGTTTCTTGTCATTTAAAAGTGAATTTGTACTTCAACAAAGTCCGATTTGACAAAAAAGTCAAGTGGTGTAACTGAAAACAATAAATAGAAAATACAACTACAGCATGTTTTTGTACCTTTAAATTATCTGGTAGCAGGTTTTTACGGTGACACCACAGGACAGATTTGACTGACGTCTGAACATTAAGAAAAGCTGAGTTTTACTGAAACCTGCTGCTTCACTGTGTTCGGCTGATTAAACACATTTTCATCTCAGACTAGTCCTCGGTTCTAAAGCAGCAGAACCAGAGAATTAAAACTCAGAATTAAAACTAAACTAAATCGCTCGTCTGGGCCTTTCTATAAAACATCCAGGTTCAGCACCAGTTCACCACTAAAACTCAGGATTCACCTCTTTACTTCATTTAGTTCAGTTACACATTAAATGACAGCAGGAAGCTGATTCCTGATTAAAGTCGATTAAAAGCCTTTAAACAATGATTAGTTTTTCCTTAGATTAAATGACTGGAGTTTTATGTTGAGTCGCTTGTTCAGCTGCTGCACGTTGACCACATTAGTCCAGCTTCTGTACAAAGGACTCAACATAAACCAAGAAATTTACCGTGTGTTTGAGTCTAAAAATGAGCCAGAAACAACAATAAAGACGTAAAAGCGACGTCCACGGCGTTCATGACGTGGCTGACTTCAGGTACGCGATCAGGTCCTGGCGCTCGCCTTTCTTCTTGATGCCGGCGAAGATCATTTTGGTTCCAGGAATGTACTTCTTGGGGTTCTCCAGGTACTCCATCAAGGTGTCCTCAGCCCACACGATGCCTGGGGTCAAAGGTCGATACACGCTACTGAAAAACCTGCTTGTGGTTTGTCGACTGAACTGTTCACTAGGTCTGAACTTTATAAGAAAACTACTAATAAATCATCCGAAAAGTTGATGATTCATTTAGTAACTGAACAGATAATCAAATTAATAACCTCCACAGGAAACTACTGAAGCATTTTCTACTCAAATAAATAAATATCTGAGTTGACGTCGTTTTTCTGCTTCTATGATTTTAAATAACAGGTTTTTGGGCAAATTTGTGCAGCAACAACTTCAGTTGTGAATTATAAAAATGATATTTACAGAATAAATAATTAACATGATTGTTGGTGATTCTACTTTAACATAAAATGTAGTGCATCAAAATACTTGGATCATTTCACACAGTGAATCTAAATAAAAGTGAGTTAAGCAGCTGTTATAATCTAACAGGTGAACGGAGGCGTTCATTCTGGCAGCTCTATTCCTCTACCTTTGCTCTTGTTGGCGTCGGTGTAGGAGTAGCCCTCGGCCTGCCCCGTCTTCCTACCAAACAGCCCCCACAGGTTGGGCCCCACCTTGTGTTTGCCCCCCTGCTCGATCGTGTGGCACTGAGCACATTTCTGGACAAACGCCTTCTTCCCTTTGGCGATGTCTCCCATGGCGTCTGGACAGGAGGAGAAGAAAGGGTTAACACGATTTATGGAGGGGTAGCATACTGGTACTTCCTACAGGAAGAGGGCTTTTATTTTGAAGGGCATCAAAATGTCAAATATCACTACTCTTCGTCTAAATTACTGAGCGTTTGGTGGTTTTGAGCTGGAAGCTGTAAAACATAGAATAAGTGTAAAAAGTAAAAGTGTTAATTTACGACATCACTAGGTCATTACCAAGCTAACAGCATTAGTTTGGTCCAGTGGTTCCAACCTGGGGCTCTGGCCCCTCCAGATGTCACCACATTCATCATGAAGGGTCCTGAATAATCATCTGTTTCTACCGTTCTCTAATCTTGGATTTTTGCTAAAGGATTATTTTTGTAAATTAAACCATGAGATGTTCAGAGGGAAAAACTTAATTAAATAACCGATTTTACTTTTTTTTTTTTAACAGTGTATTATAAACACAGTTTTATGTCATCTATAATATCAAATGTTACTTTAACAACCTTTCCTTCCTGTTTTATAGCGTACAGTATTCTCCTCTGACAGGAAGTATGCAGCAGTGAATACTGTAGTAATGAACCTGTAAAAAGCATTAACACTCATTAGACACCAGTTATTCCCATAAATAAACCAGCTTCTATTCATAGCCCGCCGCCATCTTGTGAAGGTCATGTAGGTGAAACTTCCACCTGTAGAAGACTTTTTTTTTTTCTAGTCTATGGCTCCTCGCAGGGGTCATTTAAGGAAAGAAGGAAAAAGTGGTCTGTTTTAACCCGAGTGAACGTGACTTTTAACGGAGGCGAACAGACGGTGAGTTGGAGGAAACCGGTGGTGTTGTGAGTGAAAGTGTCCCCGTGTCAGGTTGTTCCTGACAGGGAGACTAGTCATGTCTGTTTAATGAAACGGAAGCTGGACATTAAATGTTTTGACGAATGCACAGTTTCATTCTAACGATTGGAGTTGTTGTGGTTTCTCCGGTATATTAAGCTGGTAATAAACGCGTGCATGTTCATAGGGGACGTGTTTACAGCCGTTACCGTCTGCGCTGCTACACCACCGTCCTCCGTCCTGACGTGACCGAGCGGACACTTCAGAATTAGACCGACATAACTGACCGTCTTTGTGTTGATTAATCAATCACTAATATAATTAATTTAGCATAAATCACAGTTGTATTTTAACCGGATAAATAGATAGACCGCTAGTTTCTCAAATCACGGGATTCCCGGTGCGTTAACGCAGGTTTTTAAGCTAACGTTAACGCTCCGTTACCGGCTTCAATGGCCCGGACGTTCCCGTCAAGGATGCTTCAATGTCGGCGTCCGACCACCGCTCACCGCCTCTGCAGGTGACCAGAGACCCCCCGTGGAGCCGATATTATTTTCATCTCATCTCAAATCATCTCGACATGTTACATACATGTTTCTGGTGAATAACGGACCAGCTTATTAAAGCCGTTCAGTTTACGCTAACGGAGTAACGGCGCTATTCACCAACATGGCCGCTAGCGCTGTCAGCATCTTCCTTCTTTAATTGATTTAATCACAAGTGTGTTTATTAAGACTTAATAACGCAGCCTCCGCTTCATTAAACAGCCCAACCGGACCTATAATTTTACCTTTTGACGGATCTACAGCGGATTAAATCCCTCCGTGGCCGGCTCGAGCTGCGTCCCCGCGGCGTTCTGCGGTTTGTGGCGGTCGTAAAGAAGGTCACTTCACTTTAGAGGCACCGGCATTCGACGTCATCGCCCGGCCAATCACGTGCTGGCGATTTCCGTTGAACCGTGACGTCAGCGCTGCCGGGCCCATCTCTCTCGAAGAGACGCGTCCTTTCCTGGTAATCCTTCACCTTATGTGTATATTTCAACGTGTTGACTTTACTTTTCGGGATGAAAAGCACATTTACTCCCAGAAATCTTTAATATGAATGTTTCTTCAATAAAAGGCCACCGGTTTTGTGTTTGATACGCAGGAAATGAGACGAGGCTGCAGGGGAGGAGGCGACTGATCAGTGTTGAGACTGGTCCCCGCACGTCTGCATTCAAGTGGGTGAAAAGGCGCCTGCTGTCGTCGCCTTATAAGGAGAAATAACTGCATTAAAATATATATTTATTTTACTTCTACTGCAGATAAGCGGAATCATTTTATCATTAAAGTTGTACAGGAACTTTCGATTATCAGATGTGCTTCGGTTGTGACAAAATACCCCTATATATATATATATATATATATATATATATATATATATATATATATATATATATATATATATATATATATATATATATATATATATATATATATATATATATATATAGGCTGCTTTTTAAAAGTGACCTCACAACTAAGTGAAAGTAATTCCAAGTTTCAGTCTCAAAGGCACCTTGAAGTTCACCATAACTGGTATATATTATAATAAGGTTTAATACTATAAAGCAGATGTAGACCCAGGGTCTCGGTTCCTGGAGAGCTGCCGTCACCACCAACACACCCCATTCTAATCATTAACAAGCCTGTGATAAGGACTGGATAAGTCCACCAGGGGCAGGGCTGCTGACCTCTGGTCTGGTCTTTGCTTCACCACCTGTTACAGTCATTTCTCTTGATGCCATTACTGACACGAACAAAAAAAACACATTGCTCAATTATGGATTAATGAGACATTGAAAAGTTTGACACTGGCAATAATGTGGATGGAATGTGATAATAATAATAATAATAATATAAAGCTTTGTCTTGAACAGGATCATTTAACAGCTGTTTAGTATGTGCATAATATAAAATGGTTTATAAAGAAATTACCACAACACAATATTTAACTGTACAGTGTATAAATACTACAGAGAATACACAGAGAAACGGCCTGTATTAGAAGATTCAGGTTGAGAGCCTCAGAAAGGAGCTTGAGAAAGAAAAATGTTAAAAATAAATAAATGTAAAACCTATACTGAGATGATCTTGTTTAAATGTGCACCATACTGCCAGAAGTATTCACTCACCAAACAACTCCAGCATCCAGAGCAACAAGAAGGTCCACAAAGACCTGGATGACTGAGTCTGGTGTGGATGAACTGGACTGACTTACTACAGAGTCCTGACCTCAACTGGACGGATGGATGGATGGATGGAGGTTATAGGTTAAGAACACATTCCTACACCTAGTGGACAGCCTTCCCAGACATGTTTATATCACTTTACTTTTGGCAATATAACATTTTGTGTTATGGATGTAAGAATTTTAAATAAAAACCAGGAAGATTTTTAAGATGGGACATTTAAATGGAGGGAAGGTGGATATCTAGGACTTTTTCTTCTAGAGCACCTGATGGCTACCTAGATAGTCAGAATCTGTTGTTTTGTTTCAAAACGTTTGACCATTCCGTATACACACACACACACACACACACACACACACACACACACACACACACACACATATATATATATATATATATATATATATATATGGTTATTGTATTTGTTTTAATTGCATCCGTTCATTTGTGTTGATTTTCATGATTATCAGCCAACAGGACTCATCCCACAGAGTCGCCGACCAACGTCCATAGAAGAAGAACCGAGCGGAGCCGGAAGTTCCGAGCAGGCCGTGAAGGCAGCAGCGCCGCGAACATGGAGGAATATCCCGCAAAACAAAGCACGGAGAACCTGGACGACCCGCCCAACAGCCGCCTGTTCGTGGTCACCAGCCGCTCCATCACCGAGGAGGAGCTCCGGGAAGGCTTCTCCGTGTTCGGGGACGTCCAGGGCGTCTGGGTCGTCAAAGACAAGCAGACCAAAGAGTCCAAAGGCATCTGCTACGTCAAGTTCGCCAAGTCGTCGCAGGCCTGCCTGGCCATGGAGGAGATGCACGGCAAGGTTCTGATGGACGGAACCAAACCCATCAAGGTAGCGGCCGCAGGGCCCGGGAGACGCGACAGAACCAGGCGAACCGAACCGAACCGAACGCTTCAGGAGAAACGCGTTTCCCACCGGGAGCTAGCCTGCTAACAGGCTAATGCTAATTAGCCGAATTTCTTCTTCGTGGGTTTTAGCAGAGCGTTGATGTTTGAACGTGTTACGTCATCGCCATCCGCTGGACCCACACATTTTAACAAAATCTAATTTATTTAATTTAATCGATCAGAATAAGATACAGATGAATACAGTATATAAAGCATATATATATAAATATGTTATATATGATATATATATAATATATTATGTTATATATGATATATTTGTGTAATAAACCTGCCATTTACTTAACTAATAACTACTAATATATATTTCCCTATTTGAGCCTAAAAATACTCTACAATAGTCAATGTAAAGATAATAAATGATGATGCTATGTCTCATCTGTGATGCTCCAGTGTTAGAAAAGAGTGTATTAAAGCTTAATAGCCTGGGAAAAACTCAGAATGTCATGTTTTTTTGCTCTGCAGTCATTTGCAGTTTGTTTTTCTTGTTTTTGTAGGTTTTTATTGCCCAGTCTCGGTCCTCAACAAGACACAGAGACGTGGAGGATGAGGAGCTGACGAGGATCTTTGTTATGATCCCCAAAACCTTCACAGAGGAGGACCTCAAAGACACCTTCAAGGTCTTTATACTGAAATCTCACAGATTATTATTATATTCATCTTATTTCTCAGAAAGAATTCTGCCTGGATGTGAAGTTAAACTAAGATGTAAATTACGAGCTGCAGGTATTTCTGGAATAATGTGTGATGTGTACTCTGATCTGTTTCTTGACAATAACACCGTCCATTGTTTCTTCAGGAATACGGAGACATTGAGTATTGTGTGATCATCAAGAACAAGTTCACAGGGGAAAGTAAAGGTCTGGGCTACGTCAGGTACTACAAACCCTCCCAGGCTGCCGTCGCCATAGAGAACTGTGACAAAAGTAAGTACCGGGGTACTGAATGTACCTGAATGTCCTCCACCATGACTGGCCTGACCTAACCTGACCTCACCTGGTGGTTCCAGCCTACAGGGCCATCCTGGCTGAGCCTCGCACCAAGGCTGCAGCCACGGAGGACTACAGCGGGGGGGCGGCCGGCATCAGGGGTGACTACACTGGCAGCGCAGACTCCATGAGCCAGTACCAGAGCCAGTTCCCTATGGGTACGAGGTCTCCTGTCACATCAGGGCTCTCCCACGTAAACACAGGTTATTCTAAACGATCATGAATCTGAAATCACAAAATAAGTGGTTGTAAAAAATATAAATAGGCAAAAAGAAAAAAATATTACCTTTCTACCCTAAGTATTTTTGAAGCTGGTACTTTTATACTTCAGTAGAAGTGTTGAGCTGATACTTCTCCTCTGCCTGTTCACTCCAGCCGACCCAGGGAACTACCCGGTCATGGACTACCGCTCCGGGGACATCACGCGCTGCCTGATGATGTCCACCAGGGCGGCGCTGTCCCAGGAGCAAATATTCAGCCTGTTTGACATCATCCCTGGGATGGAGTACTGCGAGCTGCAGAGAGATGCCTACGGGATGAGCAAAGGTCAGAGGTTAACACCACATCACAAACCTTAATTCACTGATTTATGCTGGTGTGAAAGCTGAGAATCAGTCACTGAGGACATCAAGTAGCAAAAAAGTCAAATCAAAGAGTTCTCTGTTGGTTTGGTTGGTGATGAAACTAAAATAAAACAGAGTATCTTACATTCTCCTGTAGTTTCATTGGTTCAGACCAATGAAACTACAGGAGTTAAAGCAGCTGTAGTCTGTCAGAGATAAAATAATAGAATCTGACTGGTCTGTTGGTCCAGGTCACGCTCTGATCCGCTACAGCAACCTGGGGTCCTCTGTTTACGCCAAGGAGAAACTCAACGGGTTCGAGTACCCGCCAGGAAACAGGCTGGTCGTCAACTTTGTCGACGACGGGGAGGATCGCAGCAGGTATGTAGGACTGGGATCCTGGGTAGTGAGTTTATAAGGACCAGGATCCAGGTTAATATGGTCGATACTACCTGAGTGCTGGCAGGTAGGACCCATGTGACCCTGTGTCCCTGTCAGTCCTGTAGGGCGTATGGCCATGCAGTTCGTCGCCACCCAGATGATGTCGGCAGCCTGGAACGGACCCTCCAGCAGCCAAGTCATGAAGCCTCCCGTAAGCTGGAAACCTGCATTGACCAAGCTGCTTATTTCATGATGAAGAACATTCCTGACATCTAAGACCTTTATTGAGCCATCAGAGAATCTAATCTATTTACAGTAGAGCTTCAATGATTTAATCAATTAGTCTTGACTATCACATGAACTTTGGATTTGGACATTTTCTTCTTAAAAACACAGGACTAACTGATGTATTTGTGTCCTCTAGGGTTACCCCCCCGTGTCCCCGATGTCCAGAGTCCAGACTGATGTCAACCTGCCCCCCCTGAAGAAACTGGCGCCCCCCGACAGCAAAGCCAAGGAACGCTTGTTCGTGGTGTTCAGCCCCTCCCCGCTGCCCATGGATGTGCTGGAGGACGTCTTCTGGTACGACAGAAACTACTAGATATTAGATAAAGAAATGAAACGAATAAAATCAGTGGACAAACTTCACAACTTGTTACCGGATGGTTCTGGTCCAGTATCCAGAGGGTTGGAGGTCCAGTCCTTGTCAATGAAGTTTAACATCTAGAAAATAAAAGAATATAGTTAAAATGGTGTTTAAGCTGCTTAAATTGTTGTTTTTCCTCCTGTTTGACTGTTTGTAGTCGCTACGGTTCCCTCATCGAGGTCCATCTGGTTCCAGGGAGGAAGGTTGGGTACATGAAGTATGCAGACAAACAGGTAAATAAATACAAATAAAACTGATTGGGTGACTGGTTGACTCCTCCCAATGACTGGTTGACTCCTCCCAATGACTGGTTGACTCCTCCCAATGACTGGGTGACTCCTCCCAATGACTGGTTGACTCCTCCCAATGACTGGTTGACTCCTCCCCCAGTGTGCGGACGAAGCCATGGCAGCTCTCCACGGTCGGGTGGTGAACGGCGTGAAGATGAAGGTGATGCTGGCTGATCCTCCCAGGGAGGAGTCACACAAACGTCCTCGCAACTTCTAGCGTCACAAGACAGGAAGTGAGCGGTGAGTACCTTACCGGCAGAGCTCCTCCCCTTTTGGTGTTCACCACTTTTCGTTGGACAGGAAGTCGTGTTCCTGCTGCAGAAAGTGGAACAGCCAGAGGAGAACGGAGTTAATAAGTCTGTGAGATAAAGAACATTTATCCAACTGTTGGAATGACACACTCACTATAGTTTACAGTAGAGCGGCATCCAACAACTATTCTGATCGTTAATTAACTAATTAGTTAATTATTTTTTGTCCAGACCAACAGTCCACAACCCAAAGATCATCAGTTTACTATTATAGAAGAATAAAGAAACAGGAAATAATCAGAGAACAGAAGCTGGAACCAGAGAATCTGCACATTTTCTGCCCCAAAAACGGCTCAAATCCATTAATCAATTATCAGAATAGTTGTTGATTAATGTGGTGATTGTTAATTAATTGATTAATTGACTAATCGTCTATGACTGTAACTCTGCTTTAATTACAGGGTGTAAGATGTTTATTATGATGCAGTTTCATCTTTCTAAAACTATTTCATCAGTGGTTCTCAACATGTGGTCCGGGGACCCCCAGGGGTCCTTGAGGGGGTCCCTAGGGAAAAAATTATTTTCACTTGATTTTATCCATAATTAAAAATGACAGAATGTAGGACCATTTGTGTGGAGGACTGCCATAATCAAAATAAATTACAGTATTTTCACGACCAAAAGGCGCACCGTACGAAAAGGCGCAGTCTCAGTTATGTGTGCAATTATTGTATTTAACACACAGATACGGCGCACCTGAAGATAGGGCGCAGGTTTTATATACACGTCTGCTATACACGTTTTATATACACGGCCCGCCTGACAACACACACACGCGCATATTAAAAAAAATTGATCGGGAGCAAACCTGAGTTTAGCTGTGCTTTTTATTAATATATTAAAATACTATTAATTACAACAACACTATTAATTACGTCCGCTATACACGTTTTATATACGTCCGCCCCTGTGTGTATTCATATACTACATACGGCCCACCTGACAACACACACACGTGCATATTAAAAAAAATAGATCAGGAGCAAAACTGAGTTTGGTTGTGCTTTTTATTAATATATTAAAATACTATTAATTACAACAACACTATTAATTACAACAACACTAAAACAAGCACATTACCGTAACAGTCACTCAAACCCATCAAAGTCTTCATCCTCTGTGTCGGAATTGAACAGCTGCGCTAAATCACACATGGCAGGTTCACGTTCCTCACTGTCAGAGTCAGAGTCCGTGCCGTGCGACTCCCTAGAAATGATGCCGGCTTTAGCAAAAGCTCGAACGACAGTGCCAGCAGACACGTTAGCCCAAGCAGCTACAATCCATTCACAAACTGTGGCGTAACTCGCCCGGCGCTGCCTTCCAGTCTTTGTGAAACTGTGGTCTCCTTCGGTCATCCACCGCTCCCACGCCGCTCGCAGCCTCACTTTGAACGGCCGGTTCACGCCGACGTCCAGCGGTTGGAGTTCCTTAGTCAGACCTCCCGGAATCACAGCAAGCGTAGCGTTCATCTGCTTCACTTGCTTCTTGACGTCGGCGGTGAGATGGGCACGCATGGAATCACAAACCAGCAGCGATTGTGATGTGTGGAAGAAACCACCCGGTCTCCGTACATACACCTGCCTCAGCCAATCCTTCATCATTTCCTCGTCCATCCAGCCCTTTTCGTTTGCCTTAATAATGACGCCTGCTGGAAACGTCTCTTTAGGCAAAGTCTTCCTCTTAAAAATCACCATCGGCGGCAGTTTCTGTCCGTTAGCATGGCAGCCGAGCACAACGGTAAACGAAGCCTTTTCGTACCCCGTTGTGCGTATCGCTACCGTGCTGGTTCCCTTCTTTTCCACCGTGTGGCTCACCGGGATGTCGAACGTCAGCGGCACCTCGTCCATGTTGGTGATGTGGCTCGGCTGGATGTTTTTGCTGGCGATGTGTCTGCTGCAGAAAGAGCGGAAGTTCGCCAGCTTCTCACAATAATCCGCTGGACGCTGCTGCGCTACCGTCGTCCTGCACCGGATGGAGAAATGGCACCGCTTCATGAACCGGAAGCACCAAGACGGACCTCTGTGGAACTGTTGAATTTTCATTTCCTCCGCTAACTTGACAGCTCTAAGCCGAATGGTGACCGTCGAAACGCTCCTCCCACCCGCTCGTTGCTCGACGATCCACTGCTCCAGTCTTTCCTCCAGCTCTGGCCACCTTGGCTTGTGTCCGCGGAAACTCAGCTGCGTTTTTTTCACCTGCCGCAGCTCGTTCTCCAGCTTCCTCCACTTGCGAACCATCGATTCGTTAATTTTAAATTCTCTGGCGGCGGCTCGATTCCCGTGTTCCTCGGCATAGCTGATAGCCTTCAGCTTAAACTGAGCTT
Source organism: Eupleurogrammus muticus (assembly GCA_036785175.1). Lineage (NCBI taxonomy): Eukaryota > Metazoa > Chordata > Actinopteri > Scombriformes > Trichiuridae > Eupleurogrammus > Eupleurogrammus muticus. The sequence goes on from JAYKQN010000029.1 coordinate 871,738, forward strand.
CGTAAGCGTGTCTCTTTGCCATTTTCAGGGTTGTTAAGACAGCAATGTTCTGCATAAAGCACATACCTGTTCTTTTATACACAAATCACGCCCCATCTACGCCCGATCCACGCCCACAAGCCCCCCTTCTAACGCACCATGTTCTCTATCACGTCCGCAGCATCATGGTTCTCACCTACGTCCGCACACAGATAGGGCGCTCTGGACGACAGGGCGCGCTGCACATTTTGAAAAAAATCTAAGACATTTATATGCGCCTTATAGTCGTGAAAATACGGTATTTATTATTTATTTTATAATTTATTTAATTTCCAATTAATGCAAAAAAATCTCTAATGCAAACATTTATTTGTATATTTGTGTTTCATACATACATCTAAAAATTAATAAAGGGTAAAATTAAAGTGACTTATTTACATGTAAAGGGAAATGCACAAATTAATTAAATGTAAATTAAATATGGACTTTTACTGTATTTAATTATGGGTCATTCATTAATCTATTTCTGATTGAGGCAGTTTCAATCCTCCATGTTTTTGGCCTCTTTCTCTTGTAAAAAGCTGTGGAAGTGAACCCCAGGTCGTGTTTTAATGAGTTTGAGAACCGCTGAGCTCAGCTCCTCTCACCTGTCTCAGGTGCATCTGCCTCTTTAATAAAAGTGAAGTGACAAGTGCCTGTTTGTTCTTCCTGTTCCTGGTAATAACTCTTCAGCTTCTTGTTCCCTAGGCGACTGTTGTCATGACAATGACACCTGACCTGACCGACCGACCTCCGACCGACATCGAGACCTCCTCCCGACCTCTGACCCGACCTTTGCTGACTCTGACCTTAGCTCGTGGTCGGCGACCTTTGCCCTTTGATAAGCAGCAGCTGCTTCTGTCTGAACTTTGTTTAAAGCTCCAACATCAACGATGAAGTTCAGCTGCTGATCTTTGACCTTTACGGCTTCTTTTTTTTTTAATCGTATGCCTTGTAATTCAATGTTGAGCTCATTCAATTTAAAGTGTTTTATCAGACAGACTGAGCTGCTTTTTTCTTTTTTTTTTTTTTTTTTTTGCCTAGTAAAAATAAAAATCCATTCAACACACATTTCGTGTCATTTTTATCTTTTTCTTGCATGGTGTTCTGATGAGTCAGAAGTCACATTATTATCAGAGCTGCAGGATTCTATTGGAGAAAATCTGTACAATAATCAGATCCTGATTGTTTGACTCAAACAGAATCTCAAACTTATTATTGGTGACATCTTCTCAGCTACGAGTTCACTGGTTTAAAGCTGAGCTATGGCAGCAAACACTGTTCTAGGGTGGAAACTTTAAATTCAGCAAAATCAAGAAGCTTTAGACTCTCAATCACTATTGATGATAACATCAGCTATAGACTATCAATAATCACTATTGATAACATCAGCTATAGACTATCAATAATCACTATTTTTGATAACATCAGCTATAGACTATCAATAAACGCTATTGATGATAACATCAGCTATAGACTATCAATAATCGCTATTATTGATAACATCAGCTATAGACTATCAATAATCGCTATTGATGATAACATCAGCTATAGACTATCAATAATCGCTATTATTGATAACATCAGCTATAGACTATCAATAATCGCTATTTTTGATAACATCAGCTATAGACTATCAATAATCGCTATTGATATCAGCTATAGACTATCAATATTTGCTATTGATGACAGTATCAGCTATAGACTATCAATAATCGCTATTGATGATATCAGCTATAGACTATCAATAATCACTATTTTTGATAATATCAGCTATAGACTATCAATAATCACTATTATTGATAATATCAGCTATAGACTATCAATAATCGCTATTGATGATAACATCAGCTATAGACTATCAATAATCGCTATTTTTGATAACATCAGCTATAGACTATCAATAATCGCTATTGATGATAATATCAGCTATAGACTATCAATAATCGCTATTTTTGATAACATCAGCTATAGACTATCAATAATCGCTATTGATGATATCAGCTATAGACTATCAATAATCGCTATTGATGATAACATCAGCTATAGACTATCAATAATCGCTATTGATGATAATATCAGCTATAGACTATCAATAATCGCTATTGATGATAACATCAGCTATAGACTATCAATAATCGCTATTGATGATAACATCAGCTATAGACTATCAATAATCACTATTGATGATAATATCAGCTATAGACTATCAATAATCACTATTGATGATAATATCAGCTATAGACTATCAATAATCACTATTTTTGATAACATCAGCTATAGACTATCAATAATCGCTATTGATGATAATATCAGCTATAGACTATCAATAATCGCTATTATTGATAATATCAGCTATAGACTATCAATAATCGCTATTGATGATAACATCAGCTATAGACTATCAATAATCGCTATTGATGATAATATCAGCTATAGACTATCAATAATCGCTATTTTTGATATCAGCTATAGACTATCAATAATCGCTATTTTTGATAACATCAGCTATAGACTATCAATAATCGCTATTGATGACAGTATCAGCTATAGACTATCAATAATCGCTGTTGATGACAGTATCAGCTATAGACTATCAATAATCGCTATTGATGATAATATCAGCTATAGACTATCAATAATCGCTATTGATGATATCAGCTATAGACTATCAATAATCGCTGTTGATGACAGTATCAGCTATAGACTATCAATAATCGCTATTTTTGACAACATCAGCTATAGACTATCAATAATCGCTATTGATGACAGTATCAGCTATAGACTATCAATAATCACTATTGACGATAATATCAGCTATAGACTATCAATAATCACTATTGATGACAGTATCAGCTATAGACTATCAATAATCACTATTGATGATAACATCAGCTATAGACTATCAATAATCGCTATTGATGATAATATCAGCTATAGACTATCAATAATCGCTATTTTTGATAACATCAGCTATAGACTATCAATAATCGCTATTGATGATATCAGCTATAGACTATCAATAATCACTATTGATGATAATATCAGCTATAGACTATCAATAACCACTATTATTGATAATATCAGCTATAGACTATCAATAATCACTATTGACGATAATATCAGCTATAGACTATCAATAATCACTATTGATGACAGTATCAGCTATAGACTATCAATAACCACTATTATTGATAATATCAGCTATAGACTATCAATAATCACTATTGATGATAATATCAGCTATAGACTATCAATAATCACTATTATTGATAATATCAGCTATAGACTATCAATAATCACTATTGATGATATCAGCTATAGACTATCAATAATCACTATTGATGACAGTATCAGCTATAGACTATCAATAATCACTATTGATGATAATATCAGCTATAGACTATCAATAATCACTATTGATGATAATATCAGCTATAGACTATCAATAATCACTATTGATGACAGTATCAGCTATAGACTATCAATAATCACTATTTTTGATATCAGCTATAGACCATCAATAATCACTATTGATGACAGTATCAGCTATAGACTATCAATAATCACTATTGATGATATCAGCTATAGACTATCAATAATCACTGTTGATGACAGTATCAGCTATAGACTATCAATAATCACTATTGATGACAGTATCAGCTATCTATAATCACAATGATAATTCAAATAAAAATTAAAAAGATTAAGACCAAAATCAGCTATTGTTTGTAGAGACTTAAAACAGCCTAACGATGCCTCTGGTTCATGTCAGCACAGCTGTACTAGTTCACGTCAGTATGGGGGTTCATGTCAGTAGAGTCGTACTGGTTCACGGCAGTAGCTGTACTGGTTCACGTCAGTATGTGGGCCTAGTTTACATCAGTACAGCTGCCGTGAACTAGGCCCACAGATAAAAGCTGAGATTCCAAGAAGAACAACAGTGGAACCACAGGTGTATTTTATTTCTCCTGGAGGCAGCTCAGAACAGTATTTACAACACGGCTGTACAGCTGCACTGGTTCACGTCAGCATAGCTGTACTAGTTCACGGCCGTACAGTTGCACTGGCACAAGTCAGTATGTGGACCTGGTTCACATCAGATTAGCTGTACTGGTTCACGTCAGTACAGCTGACGTAAACCAGGCCCACAAATAAAAGCTGAGATTCCATGAAGAGAAACAGTGGATCCACAGATATATTTTATTTCTCCTGGAGGCAGCTCAGAACAGTATTTACAACACGGCTGGAGAGAGGAGGGTCTGGTTCCTCTGGTTCTGGTTCTGAAACAGGGCCGAAGTCTCACAAGTTAAAAGTTCTGTGAATTTATCATGAGAACATTCATCGGGGCTTCACTGATTATTCTATGAGAACAGATAAATTTCTGACAACAGAATCGCTCCTGTTCATTTTTATTTCTTTTAAACCTCAGTTAACAGCATCAATAATTAGATTTTATTATTCATTCCCTGTAAATGTCTCATTCTGCAATATTTAACCGAGTGGGTAGAAAAGCAGCTGAAGCCTAATTTATTCAGAAGTAAAATCAGTTCCAACGAAACAAAAAGTGCACAACAGCAGCCAAAAAGTAAAATTCTGACGAGCAACATTCATGTGGTAAAACTCAGTTTTTGGCCCTGCTGTAAAAAAAAAAGAAAAAAAAAAAACGAATCCCCCTGAAGGTGAAGATGAAGTCAGCGATGGACTGATGTGGTTCAGGTTTTAATCTGGAGTCTCTGAGGGGGGTCAGCATCTCTGCTGCTGGGCTCCATGCCCCCGGTAGTCCTGAACCTCCAGGAATCCCCAGGAACCCTCATGGACCTCCGGGAACCCCTGGGACTTCCAGGAACCCCTGAAACCCCTGGACCTCCAGGAACCCCCATGGACCTCCTGGAACTTCCAGGAACCCCTGAAGCCCCTGGACCTCCAGGAACCCCCATGGACCTCCGGGAACCCCTGGACCTCCAGGAACCCCCATGGACCTCCAGGACCCCCCTCAGTCCTCCAGCACCAGTGTGTTCAGCTCCTCGTCCAGCTCCTCCAGGTCTTCTCCTGTGAACAGGTTCTCGTCCACTGGGACCTCCTCGTCCCCGTCCTCCTCCCCGTTTTCTTGGCCCCCCGCAGCCCCCGACGGCCCGTTGGCCTCGCCGCCCCCACAGGCTGCGTTCAGCTGGTCCTCTGTAGACCAGAACCAGAGAAGATTTAATAGAACGGTGGTGGATTATCAAGATTTTGTTTTTTTCCCCAACTAAACTTTCAGTGCACAACAATGTCTGTTTCCATAGAAACAACTGATAAAAATATTAACAAACCGACCGAAATCAGGAAAAACAATTAAAATAAAGATGAATTATCTTCAATGTAAAATTCAATGATTAATGAGATGAGATTAATTATTACACCATTAATGTTGTGTAACGTTACAGCAGCATAAATACTGAACCAGTGGAGGGGGCCTACCACTTCCTAAAGTCTTGTACCAGTGGAGGGGGCCTACCGGTTCCTAAAGTGTTGAAACAGTGGAAGGGCCTACCGGTTCCTAAAGTCTTGTACCAGTGGAAGGGCCTACCGGTTCCTAAAGTCTTGTACCAGTGGACGGGGGCCTACCGGTTCCTAAAGTCTTGAACCAGTGGAGGGGCCTACCGGTTCCTAAAGTCTTGTACCAGTGGACGGGGGCCTACCGGTTCCTAAAGTCTTGAACCAGTGGAGGGGGCCTACCACTTCCTAAAGTCTTGAACCAGTGGAGGGGCCTACCACTTCCTAAAGTCTTGTACCAGTGGACGGGGGCCTACCGGTTCCTAAAGTCTTGAACCAGTGGAGGGGCCTACCGGTTCCTAAAGTCTTGTACCAGTGGACGGGGGCCTACCGGTTCCTAAAGTCTTGAACCAGTGGAGGGGCCTACCGGTTCCTAAAGTCTTGTACCAGTGGACGGGGGCCTACCGGTTCCTAAAGTCTTGAACCAGTGGAGGGGGCCTACCACTTCCTAAAGTCTTGTACCAGTGGAGGGGGCCTACCGGTTCCTTAAGTCTTGTACCAGTGGACGGGGGCCTACCGGTTCCTAAAGTCTTGAACCAGTGGAGGGGCCTACCGGTTCCTAAAGTCTTGTACCAGTGGACGGGGGCCTACCGGTTCCTAAAGTCTTGTACCAGTGGAGGGGGCCTACCGGTTCGTAAAGTCTTGTACCAGTGGACGGGCCTACCGGTTCGTAAAGTCTGGAACCTACCAGGGTCCGCGGGTCGGTTCTGGTTCTTGGAGCTGAAGCGGTCCACGGAGGCCACGGTGATGCCGGAGTGGTCTACCTCCTGGGGGACGAAGCGGGACAAATCGATGTCCTTTACCTCTGTGACGTCCACCTGGAGAAAAACACAGGAAAGTATATAAAAAAAAAAAAGTTGATATCACATGTTTTAATGTTTGAAACCCTAGAGTTCTGCTCCCCCCCCCCCCCCCCATACCTGCTCCTCCCCCCTCCCCTCCAAAACATGCTCCTACCCCCTCCCCCTGTCCCCCACCTGCTCCCCCCCCCCCCCCTCCCCTACCTGCTCCTCCTCCTCCTCCTCCTCCTCCTCCTCATTGTACTGGGTATCCGTGGCCTCTGCATCGTCATCGTCCACCAGTTCAGGACGGAACTCAAACACTTCTCTGCCGCTGACCTGCAGGTTTAAAACACAAGATGTGACTGATGGAAAAGACCTGAAATGAGCTCATTTACATGTAAAAACATAAAACACACACTCACCACCAGGGATTTCCCTGCTTTAAAGTCGGCCTTCTTCTTCTCCAGCTCCTCCCTGGCTTTGTCCACCTGTTCACATTTTACCGTTTAGTTTAATTTGAATAAAACGTCTGAATCTGATGTTAATGAAACAGAAACAAACCTTCTCCTGTCGTTTCCTCTTCTTCCAGGATAAGAACGTTTCAAGAGTGATTCTGGTCACGTTAGGCCCTAGAGCTGCTCGCTGGGGGGAGAGGAAGAGGTTAATGGATGATCAGGTATTTAATGAGTGTAATTAACATTCAATCAACAAGAATCATCTCTAAAGATCAATCAGTTTTTATCTGGATTCCACTGGCCAGCAGGAGCCACTAGATGATGACAAATACAGACAGCGACTGTTAAACTGGTTTAAACGGGTCTAAAGCAGCGTTTAATCTTTTAACTAGTCTAATCCAGAGCCTAAACCAGTCCAATCCAGTCTAAACCAGTTTAAACCAGTCTAATCCAGCGTTTAAACCAGTCTAAACCAGTCTAATCCAGAGTCTAAACCAGTCTAATCCAGAGTCTAAACCAGTCTAATCCAGAGTCTAAACCAGTCTAATCCAGTCTAATCCAGTGTGTGTCCAGCTGCAGCTCCTCACCTCGTTCTCCACCAGCTCCTCCAGTGAGATCTCCTCCTCCTTCTCCTCCTTCTTCTTGTCTTTCTTCAGGACGAAGCCGGGGGGCAGGGCGTGTCGGTACATGCAGCTGTCGCCCCCCCCCGGACACGTCCAGAACCAGCCGTACTTGTTGTTCTCGATGGCGTCCAGGAAGTGCTTACACACCTGGAGGACAGGTAGACACCTGGATCAAACCCAGCAGTAGCTTGAATAGAACGTTAAAATACTTTGATGGGAAATTACAAAAGACAAACATCTGAGTCAGTGGCTGATAACATAACAGGTTCACGGCCAGTTAGGCTTCTATTCGCCGTCAGGCTTCAAGTATGAACGCAGCTATAAAACAGACAGGTCAGAAATTCATGAAACGACTGATCCAAAACACAGTTTCTGAAGCTCATTTCAGGCTCTTTCCCCTAATCTAAAGCCTCATTTCCATACGTTCTGCCCATCATAATCATCTCTCATTTCCCTCTGTTTTCATATCTAAGACATGATTTATTTCTTAATTTCCAATTTCGATTACAGCCAGATTACTGGAGCGTGTGATTAAAGGAGTTTCCTCCATTCCTCTGAACAACGTACGATCTGAGTTTGCGTCGCTGCTTTCTTCTTCTCAGCCTCGCCGTGTTTTTTGTTGACCACCTCCTCCAGCTTCTTCTCATCCCAGTTGTCCATAGTGTCTAAAAGAACATCAAAAAACACAAGAAAACGTCTTAATACTAATGTATTAGGTTTGGGCAGCAACTAACGACTGTTCTGATTAATCCATCCTTTAAAACCATTAATCAATTCATGTTTGGTTCATTAAATAATGTTGATCAGTGTTTGTCAACAGTCCACAACCCAAAGATCAGTTTACTATTATAGACCAAGGTTAGTTTCCAATTATCACATTAATCACCAACTGTTCTGATAATAGTAAACTGATGATCTTTGGGTTGTGGACTGTTGGTCTGGACAAAAGACATTTAAATTAACCTCAAATTTGCTTAAAATAACTTAACTGAACCCTAAATAAACCTTAAACCAACCTTTTATAGAAGTATATTACAGAAGACTAAAAAACAGAAAATAATCAGAATTGAGAAGCTGGAACAGGAGAATGTGGACATGTTCTTCTGAAGGTTCAGGGTCGTAGAGAAAGTGGATCCATGAAAACCTGAAGACCTCCTGGTCCAGGACGTTGGTAATCTTCTTGTTGTAGAACCATGTTCTCCTTCTGTTTCACCAACAACCTAAAAACGATGGTTTAAACTCACCTTTCTCCAGCTCGTCGTCTCTTTGGTCCACATAGACACTCTTCTTCTCACACTTCCTCTCCATCGACAGGTCGTGGCTGAACTTGCATTTATCTCCTTTAGTGCATTGGCCCTGTTTGAAGAACGCACACAGAACCGACTTTGGGTCGACGCCTGGAGGAAGAGAGAAGGTCGATTATAGACTAAATTATAGAAGACGATTCAGCCTCGACCACGACGGAGAACAAAGACGATCCAGATTCACCTTTAGCCACTTTCTGTGCCGCCACTACAGGCTTGAACAACTCGTTGAGTTCATCCAGCTCCTTCTTCTTATCGATCTTCTTGCTGGCCTTGTCTGGCTCGGTCTGGACCAAACAACACAGCTTATATTTAAAGACTGTCTGATCCTGGTATTTTATACAACATGTAGTCAGGTGACTCATGGTCACACTTTAAGTTTTTCTTCTATGTGTAGTTTAAGACTGTGACAGAAAGAAAGCAGAGTTTCCTCCTCACCTGTTTGGTGTTCTGTTGTCCTCCCTGTTTCACCTGATGAGTGACGTTCTTGATAAATTTCTGCTGCTTGGCTCCCTTCTTGTTCTTCAAGCCAAACGTTTTATCCTGAAAAAGTAAAGGGAAATGTTGAAAAACATGTCAACACACACACACACACACACACACACACACACACACACACACACACACACACACACACACACACACACACACACACACACACACACACACACACACACACACACACACACACACACACACACACACACACACACACACACACACACACACACACACACACACACACACACAGGGTTGATTATAAATCCCAGCAAAACGCTGCAAACATCAAACCCCTGACCTCCTCCATGAAACCACAGCAGGTCAGTCTATAGACAACAATCGTGTTTATCTGTGGTCACCGTGCATCTGTTGCCATGGAAACATCCAGACCAGTGAAAATATCTCGTTAAGTAGAGTTCTTGATGATTCATCTTATTTCAATTTTTTTTAGATCAATTTAATCTTGTTTTAAGAAAACTAAATTAAATTGTTCGTGTTTGTCTCATAATTTATTAATATGACTTAAATAAATCACAAATAAAAAGATGATTCAATCCTGTTCTTAAAACAATTTAGGAAGTTTGTCATATACACAGTAGATTTTTGATTAATGATATTAATCATCCACTACTTTGAGTATTGATTAATCAAGTCATTAATGATAAAATGTCCAAATTCTCTGGTTCCAGCTTCTGTTCTGATTATTTCCTGGTTTCTTTATTCTTCTATAACAGTAAACTGATGATCTTTGGGTTGTGGTCTGTTGGTCTGGACAAAAAAAATCAGTTTGTAAAGTCAGAATTTCCCAGTTTTCTGTCACAAAGCAACTCAGGAAAAGTTGAACATTCTACCAACAGAGTTTACATCCAGTTTAGGAGCCTGTTCATTTTGGAGAAGCTGCAGAAATCACTGTTCACACAACACAGTGAATGATGAGGTGGATGTGATTCATTTTCTGATTATTTCCATATAACAGACCAGTCACATCACCAAACAGCTGATGGGCGTGAGGTTGAGTATAAATAAAGTTTTATGGATGATTTGACAGTTTTATCCAATTACCATGAATTACAAAATAGCTGAGCGTCAATTAAACCTCGGGCGCAGGTGTTTATTTTGATAAATATTCACCAGTGCCACATAAACTCACAATCTGGTTTATTAAAAATAAAGGAATGATGCTGTTTTTTCAAAAGTTTTTCTCCACTATTTTCCTGCACCGGTAGAGCGGAAAGATAAAAGTACAACATGAAATCCAAACTTTCTGTGGTAAATATGCAGAACACTAATTTGACTTTAGAAAAATGTAAATTAAACAGTAGTCACACTAGTTATATAATAAAAGAATTGAATAAATTACCACATTTTAAAATTTGCTGAGCACAGATATTGGTCAGGAAGAAATTGAAATAGGAAAAAAAAGAATTAGCATTTTTATGTAAAGCTTTGTTGTTCTTCATGTGATTCCTGTATGGCCATTAAAGGCTCATTCTGTGTAATAAACTGATGCTTTAATGGTGATTTAACGTCAGGATGAGACGACAGTTTTATTCCTGTTTGTGAAGACAAGACTTTACGTCAGGAACATCACATGAATGTTGAGTTAAAGTTACGATTCTGATAGATGATCAATCTATTGATCATTGAAATTATTAATTAATCGATTAGTTGATTGGTTCATTAATTGTGTAAAATGTCGATCAGTGTTTCTAAAGCTGCAGATTGAAGCTAAAATGTATTTTTTTTGTCCACAACCCAAAGATCATCAGTTTACTATTATAGAAGAATAAAGAAAACAGGAAATAATCAGAGAACAGAAGCTGGAACCAGAGAATCTGGACATTTATCACTAAAAAATGACTCAGATCAATGAAGGATTCTCAATAATTGTAAATTAAAGTGGTAACTAATTGATTAGTCAACTAATCGCAGCTACTCAGTGGATCATTGATCAGCTCATGTAAACTCGTTGGTAAAGTTTGCCTCTCGGGTCTAAACTGGGCTGGATCCTGGTCCTCTGATCCTGCCTTAAACGGGTTAATTAAACCAGTACACAACTTAAAACCTAAAGAATTAAAGGCGTTTCTGTATGAAATGTTGAATCATCAGAAGTCACCAACACCTCTTCAGGACTAATAACAAGCAGTATTATGTATGAGGTCCATTGTGGGTAATGAGTTGGTGTTGATGGTTGTTTTATGACTTTTGGGATCAGAAGTTGTGTTTTTTAACGTGTTAAACCAACAGCAGCAGCAGCTCCATCACAGTTAACAGAACATTATATTAAACCATGAAGCAGACACGTTTGTCTGGGATTAGTTTGTAAGCTATAAAGGCTTGTGTTGAGGTTTGTGGTTTTAGCTGCTGAGTTTATGACTTTAGACTCAGAAAATCAAGCTAATTCAGAGCTGGGCCCTGCTAGCAGCTAGCTAGCGGCTAGCTAACAGGCGTCAAACAGCGGCCTGGTGACAGCTGTCAGGACAAACCCTGAACTGCTGTTGGTCGCTTTCTGTTTATCAGAAAAACACGAACATGAAAACGAGTCAGCGGCCGAACCTTCCAGAACAAACCTGCTCACACGCGCCTTTATTGGACGTGAAGCGCGTGCGGCGCCGCTAGCTAGCCCGGCTAACGCTAACCGCCGACGCGCTAACTCGTGCTATTCGTTTTTTTTTTTTACCTCAATTATCTTCTCCTTTTTCTTCTCTTGGGTTTTTTTACTTCCCGCGGCCGGGGCGGGTTTCTTCGGAGGCATGTTGGCTCAGCGTTAGCCGGGCACGAGGCGCGTTCAGCGGCGTAAAACGTGTTTTAACGTGAGGTTTCGGCCGGGAAACCGAAGCCAGCTCCACATAACCAGGTCGCTGCTAGCGCGGCGCGTCCAGGCCACATGTGAGTTGTTGATGTGCTATGACGTCACCACGCACGGCGCGAGGCACGACGGGTAGTGTAGTCTACGGATACTGACAGACAGGCAGACAGACACAGACAGACAGACAGACACAGACAGACACAGACAGACAGACAGACACAGACAGACAGACAGACACAGACACAGACAGACACAGACAGACAGACAGACACAGACAGACACAGACAGACAGACAGACACAGACAGACACAGACAGACACAGACAGACACAGACAGACAGACAGACAGACACAAACAGACACAGATAGACACAGACAGACAGACAGACAGACAGACACAGACAGACACAGACAGACAGACAGACAGACAGACAGACACAGACAGACACAGACAGACACAGACAGACACAGACAGACACAGACAGACAGACAGACAGACAGACACAGACAGACACAGACAGACAGACAGACACAGACAGACACAGATAGACACAGACAGACAGACAGACAGACAGACACAGACAGACACAGACAGACAGACAGACACAGACAGACACAGACAGACACAGACAGACACAGACAGACAGACAGACAGACAGACACAGACAGACACAGACAGACACAGACAGACAGACAGACACAGACAGACAGACACAGACAGACACAGACAGACAGACAGACACAGACAGACAGACACAGACAGACAGACACAGACAGACAGACAGACACAGACAGACAGACGCAGACAGACAGACACAGACAGACAGACAGACAGACACAGACAGACACAGACAGACACAGACAGACAGACAGACACAGACAGACACAGACAGACAGACAGACAGACAGACACAGACAGACACAGACAGACACAGACAGACAGACAGACACAGACAGACACAGACAGACAGACAGACAGACAGACACAGACAGACAGACAGACACAGACAGACACAGACAGACAGACAGACAGACAGACACAGACAGACACAGACAGACAGACAGACAGACAGACACAGACAGACACAGACAGACACAGACAGACAGACAGACAGACACAGACAGACACAGACAGACAGACAGACAGACAGACACAGACAGAGAGATAAGCACTTTTTTAAAATAGGAAAGTTTCTTCCTCTCTCACTTCCTTTATTTATAAATCTCTGTTTATTTTATATATATTTAACATATTGCTATAAAACACCAGTTTCCCAATAAACAGATGTGAAATATGTTTATTATTCGAAAACAAAATGTTTAGGCTATTTACTCCTCCCCAAAACACTATGTTTTCCTACATTAATGTTCCACTTAAACACATCATGATGATATGTCATTTAACTTCCTAATGTGAATAAATACAAGTAGTAGTATAGTAGTAGTATTATAGTAGTAAAAGTATGGTAGTAGTAGTATCGTACATCATAATAACATAACACAATATGCATATTGGGTATTTACCTATTATTACTTTTACCTACTATTACTTTTATATTACTATTATTTAATTACTACTATGAGTCAAACTGGATGAGCAGATCTGGATAAACGCTGCTCCACTCAAACAAATAACTGAACTTCTAGTTATTACACGTGTTGTTTGGCTGCAGTTCTCCAGTAGAACCAGCAGGTGTCAGTGTTGGAGCATCAGCTCCATTCACTTTAACGCGATGAATCAGAACAAAGAGTGAGTGTAGAACAGGGAAGAACATCGTGGCTCTGGTCCAGACACTCACTGAAACACTAAAGTTTACGATGTTCCAGGGACTGGATGTATTTAGTAAATTAATCATAAGCTGATATTAGTGTTTTTATTATTGTTGTTCTACAAACATCAACCACATGATCACGGTGTAAAAATCACATCCTTCAATTCTGCTATAAAACGTAGCAATGATAATAAAGAATTAAACATAAAAACACAACAGTAAATGTGTATATTGATATGATTGGATCCTCATTCTGGATCCTAGTGGTCTAAGGATCACAAAAACAAATCAGTATGCGTTAGTCTGACGAGAATCTGCCTTTTAAACCACATGTGAACACGTTAACTCGTCTGAAATCACATTTTCAGTCGGACTAACACGAACAGGTGAGGAGATTACGTTACCTCAATGAATGGATGTGTTTCACTAGGTAGGGACACACACTTTCTACAGAAACACACACTTTCTACAGAAACACACACTTTCTACAGGAACACACTTTCTACAGGAACACACACTTTCTACAGGAACACACACTTTCTACAGGAACACACTTTCTACAGGAACACACACTTTCTACGGGAACACACACTTTCTGCGGGAACACACACTTTCTACAGGAACACACACTTTCTGCAGGAACACACACTTTCTACAGGAACACACACTTTCTACGGGAACACACACTTTCTACAGGAACACACACTTTCTACAGGAACACACACTTTCTACAGGAACACACACTTTCTGCGGGAACACACACTTTCTACAGGAACACACACTTTCTACAGGAACACACACTTTCTGCGGGAACACACACTTTCTACAGGAACACACACTTTCTACAGGAACACACACTTTCTGCGGGAACACACACTTTCTACAGGAACACACACTTTCTACAGGAACACACACTTTCTGCGGGAACACACACTTTCTACAGGAACACACACTTTCTACAGGAACACACACTTTCTACAGGAACACACACTTTCTGCGGGAACACACACTTTCTACAGGAACACACACTTTCTACAGGAACACACACTTTCTACAGGAACACACACTTTCTACAGGAACACACACTTTCTGCAGGAACTAGTTTCTGATTAAACATGGTTTATTGAGATTTAACAGCAGCCATCTCTCAGCTCCATGTTGGATCCACAGTTATCATCAACACTGTGATTGGTCGACCCCCCTGGTTCTGATTGGCTGTTAAAGGGATGAACACTGGGTTCTGTCCAGTTAAATGACTCGACTTTAGGGTTTGTGTGAAGTCAAATGCTGTAGATGCAGCAGGGCTGATTAACCTCCTTTAATTGGCCTGAGTTCAGGTCACTAACGAGGTTCCACTTCCACTGCCTGTCTCAGTCAGAGCCCAGAACCAGACCCAGAACTGTGTGTTTTAACGAGTAACACTGTGCTAATGCAGCACGTAAAGAGTTAATTAATTATCTCGTTAACACTGCTAGAGTTAAATTGAACTCGTTAAGTGTTACATTAACACTGAGGATTTTACTCTGTTTGATTTGGGGACAAAAGGCTTCGTTAGACAAGTGAAACCTCAGGAACCAGAACCTCAGGAACCAGAACCTCAGGAACCAGAACCTCAGGAACCAGAACCTCAGGAACCAGAACCTCTTTTATTGTGTGTGTGTGTGTGTGTGTGTGTGTGTTTGTGTGTGTGTGTGTGTTCTGATCGGTGGTGATCTATGTTGGACATAGAAGTATTTAACCCTCCACTGCCTGAAATATCACTGAGACATGGAAATAAGAATTTTGTAAATGTTTTTATGAATAAAAATAAATTGTACGTCTTCAAAATTCTCCTTTTAACAGTGAACTGTAAAAACACAGATTTAGTAGCACAGCTTTAAACAAGAATTAAGATAAAGTGATAAAGAAACACGATGAAATAGAGATTTATTGGAGTTTGATGATGGAGGTCGATGATTTGTCTTC
>JAYKQN010000029.1:892500-905000 GCA_036785175.1 Eupleurogrammus muticus
ACTAACCTATCAGCATCACTATGACTAGGCAGCCAGGGCCAGCCCTAACTATACGCTTCTATACAGGAACGTTTAACCTATTCTTAGATATAGGAAGGGTGTCTGCCCCCCAGACTGAGACTGAAGACGGTTCCACAGGAGAGGAGCCTGGAAGTTGAAGGCTCTGCCTCCTGTTTAATTCTAGAAATTCTGGAACCTCCAATAAGCTGCATATTGGAGCGTAATGTTCTGGATGGTGATATGGGACTAAGAGATCTCTAAGGTAGGATGGAGCCTGACCGTTGAGCTTTATAGGTGAGGAGCAGGATTTAGAATTCTATAGGTGATTTCACAGGAAGCCAGTGTAGAGGCTGATACAGGTGAGATATGCTCCTTCTTCTAGACCAGGGCTGCCCAATCCTGATCCTCCAGAGCTACCATCCTACATGTTTTGTGAATCTCCTCACTCCAACACACCTGATTCCAAACATTCACAAGCCTTACTCGACTGTGAGTTGATGATTATTGTTGAGTAGGGAGGTTATTAATCATGTAGGATGGTAGCTCTCCAGGATCAGGAGCGGGCAGCCCTGCTCTAGAAGAAGGAGGCTCATCAACAATGAGGCTGAACCAATCAGCCTTCAGTTTACAGCACTTATCAAACACATAACAGAATAAAAGTTACTGCTAACACAGAGTAAAACATCAAATTTAACATCTCCATAAAACAGGAGGAGAAACCAGGATCAGGGGAAACGGGGAAAAGCGTCGCCATAAAGTTTGGAGCTTATATTTAAATTAAGCCATTGACTTGAAAAGAACACTTTGAAAAAATAATAATAATAAAAAACCCCTGTCTTCAGTTTTATACTTTAATATATTATTGATCTGCAGCATTTTGATGTTGTAGCTGGTCGAGGTGGAAAATTCTAACAACTCATTATACGGTCTGCTGCTCCAATCGATAATAATGCATCATATTCTCAGAGCGGCGTCGGTTTTGTATGGAAAGCGGTGTACAGCGTTATTCCTCTGACTGGGTAGTTTTTACTTGTGAAATGAGATCTTCTCGCATTTAGGGACATTTTCACCTCCTTATGGTTCTCATGAGTTGGTGAAAACGTGTGAATCCCAGTGAAGCTGCTCCACATTCCTGCAGCAGGTCTGTAAAACACCTGATCAGCTCCTTCTAATTATCTCTGAAATGTCTGTTTTACTGCATTTACTACCAGTAAAAACGCAGTAAAATACCATAAAACGGGAGTACAGCTGCACCACGTCCTGTTAGTTACACACATATAAAACACCACAGCGACTGACCATAAACACTGCTGCATTTATTCCTCATGTGCACTTTACTAAATAATTATTCCCTCATCTCAACATTAACACATGTTTTTTTTCTTTTCTTTGTTGGCGTACTTGAGAGTACAGATTTAGTATCTCATAAGTTTGAGTAACTGCAAGTATATTTATTTAATGGTGTAATTATATACACAGCACAGCAGGCGCTGAAACATTTACTGGTGGAAAGATGCTGATTTAGGTTTTAAATTTGGGTTTAAAAATATATATAATCAGAAAATAAATAATCACATCTCTAGTTTGAATGAAACTGGGTTTTAGCCCTTTGGTAAATGAGGTAATGAGTGATTCCTGTGTTTTTTTGTATTTTACGATTAGACAAAACAAGGGCACAGTTTATGGAAATGATTGCTTTTGAAAATACCACTGGTTCTAATGTTGATGATCTGTGGAACTCCTATACATCGAGTGTTTTAAATGTCTTGGACACCGTTGCCCCTTTCAAGGTTAGAGAGGTTAAAAACAGGCAAAAGGCACCATGGAGAAATGATGACTCAGTCAGGGCACAAAAGAGAGAGTGCCGGGGAGCCGAACGGAAATGGCGCAAATCAAAACTCCAGGTTGATCTAGAGATCTATAAAAAGAAGTTATGCATGTTTAACCAGACTTTGAAAAAATCAAGGGAGAGATATTTCTCTGAAATCATCACCAACTGCAATGGTAACGCTCGAGTTCTGTTTGCTACAGTAAACAGATTAACAAACCCTCCAGTTTCACTGCCCTTAGAACTAAATTCTACATCAAAGTGTAATGAGTTCGCAAAATTCTTTAGTGATAAAGTTCAGAGTATTAAGAATGCAATCATTTCCACCACACAGATAATAACCCTTCATCCACCTAAACACCTCGAGCTGACACATTTCACTCCTGTTACTGACAGAACAGTCGAAGAGATCATCTCAGGTCTGAGTTCATCCACATGCTGCCTTGATGAGTTACCCACTGGATTTCTAAAGTCTGTGTTGAACAGCTTATTAGTAGAAGTTACTAATCTAGTTAACATCTCATTGGAGACAGAAACATTTCCAAAAGCCCTGAAAACCGCGGTTATTAAGCCTCTCCTAAAGAAGAGCAGTCTTGATGCCACAGTTTTAAACAACTACCGTCCCATATCAAACCTGCCATTCTTAGGTAAAGTCCTTGAAAAAGTTGTTTATCGGCAGCTAAGTGACTTTCTCCTATTTCACAACGCTTTTGATACTTTCCAGTCTGGTTTTCGACCTCACCATCGCACTGAGACAGCTCTGATCAAGGTGATAAATGACATCCGCCTGAACACAGATACAGGCAGAGTCTCAGTCTTAGTTCTGCTGGACCTGAGCGCTGCCTTTGACACTGTGGACCATGATATTCTTTTACAGAGGTTGGAGAACTGGCTGGGAATCTCTGGTCCTGCTCTAAACTGGTTTAAGTCGTATCTTGAGGACAGAACTTACTTTGTTGAAATTGGAAATTGCATTTCAGACAAAATGTCTGTGACCTGTGGTGTTCCCCAGGGCTCGATCCTGGTGCCCCTCCTGTTCAATTTGTACATGCTTCCGTTAGGCCAACTAATACGCAGCAACAATGTGTCTTACCACAACTATGCAGACGACACTCAGATCTATGTGTCTCTGACAGCAGGTGAACATGGGCCTGTGGATTCACTCTGTTGCTGTATTGAACAAATCACTGTGTGGATGCAAAACAACTTTCTCCAGCTAAACTCAGAAAAAACTGAAATAATCGTCTTTGGGCCACTGAAGCAAAGAGAACGTGTAATCAGTCACCTTCAGTCTCGTTCTCTAAAACCAAAAACACAGGTTAGAAATCTAGGGGTGCTAATGGACTCAGACCTGAACTTTCACAGCCACATAAAGTCAACAATATCAACAGCCTTTTACCATCTAAAAAACATTGCCAAAATCAAAAATATAGTGTCTAAACCAGACTTGGAGAGACTGATCCATGCATTTGTCTCCAGCAGGTTAGACTACTGCAATGGCCTGCTCACTGGTATCTCTAAACGAGCTGTTAAACAACTACAGAACATTCAGAACGCTGCAGCTCGAGTCCTGACTAGAACCAGAAAATATGACCATATTAGTCCAGTGCTCATGTCTCTGCACTGGCTTCCTGTCACTCAGAGAATAGACTTTAAAACAGCTTTACTTGTGTACAAGTCTCTTCATGGTCTAGCACCAAAATACATCTATGACATGTTAGAGCCATCTAGGACCCTGAGAACCTCAGGGACTGGTCTCCTGCAGGTGCCCAGAGTCAGGACTAAACATGGTGAAGCTACATTCCAGTTTTCTGCAGCTAAAATCTGGAACAGTCTTCCAGAGAATGTGAGACAGGCCTCAACGCTGACAATGTTTAAGACCAGGCTGAAAACAGTTCTGTTTAACCGTGCATATGAAAACTGAAAGTATCTTATCTACACTCTTCACTCTTTTTTAAATTAATGATGAATTCTATGTTTTATGATTTTCCTTTTGTGATTTTATGTATGTTCTGCTCTCCTTTTGTGATTTTGTGTAACTGTAAAGCACTTTGAATTGCCCTGTGTATGAATTGTGCTCTACAAATAAACTTGCCTCGCCTTGCCCTGCCTTGTTAGCATCCGTGCTAACTTGTTAGCATCCGCGCTAACATCCGTGCTAACATCCATGCTAATGTCCGTGCTAACTTGTTAGCATCCGTGCTAACATCCGTGCTAACTTGTTAGCATCCGTGCTAACATGAGTGCTAACTTGTTAGCATCCCTGCTAACATGTTAGCATCCGTGCTAACATCCGTGGTAACTTGTTAGCATCCGTGCTAACTTGTTAGCATCCGTTCTAAGATCCGTGCTAACTTGTTAGCATCCGTCCTAACATCCGTGCTAACTTGTTAGCATCCGTCCTAACATCCGTGCTAACTTGTTAGCATCCGTGCTAACTTGTTAGCATCCATGCTTGAGTTGTACGTGAACAACAAAAATCTGGAAGACTGTTCCAGATTTTAGATGTAGGTGAACAACAACAAAAATCTGGAAGTCTTCCAGAGAATGTGAGACAGGCCTCAACGCTGACAAATGTTTAAGACCAGGCTGAAAACAGTTCTGTTTAACCGTGCATATGAAAACTGAAAATATCTTATCTACACTCTTCACGGATGTTAGCATCCGTGCTAACATCCTTGCTAACTTGTTAGCATCCGTGCTAACTTGTTAGCATCCGTGCTAACATCCGTGCTAACTTGTTAGCATCCGTGCTAACTTGTTAGCATCTGTGCTAACATCCGTGCTAACTTGTTAGCATCTGTGCTAACATCCGTGCTAACTTGTTAGCATCCGTGCTAACATCCGTGCTAACTTGTTAGCATCCGTGCTAACATCCGTGCTAACTTGTTAGCATCCGTGCTAACTTGTTAGCATCCATGCTTGTTGTTGTTGAACAACAAGTTGTTGTTCACCTACAACTAAAATCTGGAACAGTCTTCCAGATTTTAGTTGTACGTGAACAACAAAAATCTGGAAGACTGTTCCAGATTTTAGATGTAGGTGAACAACAACAAAAATCTGGAAGTCTTCCAGAAAATGTGAGACAGGCCTCAACGCTGACAATGTTTAAGACCAGGCTGAAAACAGTTCTGTTTAACCGTGCATATGAAAACTGAAAATATCTTATCTACACTCTTCACGGATGTTAGCATCCGTGCTAACATCCTTGCTAACTTGTTAGCGTCTGTGCTAACTTGTTAACTTGTTGTTGTTCACCTACAACTAAAATCTGGAACAGTCTTCCAGAGAATGTGAGACAGGCCTCAACGCTGACAATGTTTAAGACCAGGCTGAAAACAGTTCTGTTTAACCGTGCATATGAAAACTGAAAGTATCTTATCTACACTCTTCACTCTTTTTTAAATTAATGATGAATTCTATGTTTTATGATTTTCCTTTTGTGATTTTATGTATGTTCTGCTCTCCTTTTGTGATTTTGTGTAACTGTAAAGCACTTTGAATTGCCCTGTGTATGAATTGTGCTCTACAAATAAACTTGCCTCGCCTTGCCCTGCCTTGTTAGCATCCGTGCTAACTTGTTAGCATCCGCGCTAACATCCGTGCTAACATCCATGCTAATGTCCGTGCTAACTTGTTAGCATCCGTGCTAACATCCGTGCTAACTTGTTAGCATCCGTGCTAACATGAGTGCTAACTTGTTAGCATCCCTGCTAACATGTTAGCATCCGTGCTAACATCCGTGCTAACTTGTTAGCATCCCTGCTAACATGTTAGCATCCGTGCTAACATCCGTGGTAACTTGTTAGCATCCGTGGTAACTTGTTAGCATCCGTGCTAACTTGTTAGCATCCGTGCTAACATGAGTGCTAACTTGTTAGCATCCGTGCTAACATCCGTGCTAACTTGTTAGCATCCGTGCTAACATCCGTGCTAACTTGTTAGCATCCGTGCTAACATCCGTGCTAACTTGTTAGCATCCCTGCTAACATGTAAGCATCCGTGCTAACATCTGTGGTAACTTGTTAGCATCCGTGCTAACTCGTTAGCATCCGTGCTAACATCCGTGCTAACTTGTTAGCATCCGTGCTAACATCCGTGCTAACTTGTTAGCATCCCTGCTAACATGTTAGCATCCGTGCTAACATCCGTGGTAACTTGTTAGCATCCGTGCTAACTTGTTAGCATCCGTTCTAAGATCCGTGCTAACTTGTTAGCATCCGTCCTAACATCCGTGCTAACTTGTTAGCATCCGTCCTAACATCCGTGCTAACTTGTTAGCATCCGTGCTAACTTGTTAGCATCCATGCTTGAGTTGTACGTGAACAACAAAAATCTGGAAGACTGTTCCAGATTTTAGATGTAGGTGAACAACAACAAAAATCTGGAAGTCTTCCAGAGAATGTGAGACAGGCCTCAACGCTGACAAATGTTTAAGACCAGGCTGAAAACAGTTCTGTTTAACCGTGCATATGAAAACTGAAAATATCTTATCTACACTCTTCACGGATGTTAGCATCCGTGCTAACATCCTTGCTAACTTGTTAGCGTCTGTGCTAACTTGTTAACTTGTTGTTGTTCACCTACAACTAAAATCTGGAACAGTCTTCCAGAGAATGTGAGACAGGCCTCAACGCTGACAATGTTTAAGACCAGGCTGAAAACAGTTCTGTTTAACCGTGCATATGAAAACTGAAAGTATCTTATCTACACTCTTCACTCTTTTTTAAATTAATGATGAATTCTATGTTTCAACTGTAAAGCACTTTGAATTGCCCTGTGTATGAATTGTGCTCTACAAATAAACTTGCCTTGCCTATTAGTGTTTTTTGTGTTACAATGATTTTTTTGTTTTGGTATTTACAATAAGTGTTATTTGCGTTTTCTTTGGGTTATGATGACTGTTTGTTGTATTTTACCATGCATGTTTTTTGTGTTATGTGTTATGAGTGTTTTTTCTAAGACCTTTATAGTACTATCAGCTCCATTAACATCTCACACTCGTCTTTGCTGTAAATATACCTGTGTGAATAATTTGAACCTAATGAAAAGTTTGTTTACACCAGATGATATCATGATAATATCATGATAATGTCATGACAGTGTATGATCAGGTATCAAAAAAAATCATTCCTTCCTTTTTCAGTCTTCTTGTGAAAACAAGAATTCGTAAGTTCCTACCTGAGTTACTTCTGTTCAGTCCACCACCTGCCGCCATGTTGGATCCATCGCTGCTGTGATTGGTTATCGTCTCGCTGCCCCTCCCCCACTCTGTGATTGGCTGCTGATGAAGAGAAAGCAGGTCATTGGTGTTCAGACTGAACAGTGAAGGATGTTTAAAACCAGACCAACGTTCAACATTAACATCTGACGTCACATCAGTGTGAAACTAACATTAGTCTCACATTAAACGTGTTTTTCATCCTTGAAGCTGTTTTTTATGTCCTGAAACTACATGTCAGCACCTTTCTGACGGAACAGCTGACAACATTTCTATCATGGAGAACATAAAGCAGACGTTAATTACACTGAGCTACAGGATTACAGCCCATCAAGACAAACGCCGTAAAGTTCGTCTTTGGCTGATAACTCATCAGGGTCATTCATCCTGGATTCTGCTGCTGATATAATATCATAAATCTGAGTTTGGTTGTGCTTTATTTAAGTATTGATTACAAACATTTTTAATCATCATGGTAAAACACACGGATAAAACAGGCACACAAGTGTGTGTATTTAAAAATAGAGCGGGGTAATGTCATCAATCAAACCATCAAAGTCCTCATCCTCTGTTTCTGATTCCAACAGCAGCTAAATCTCCATCAAACATGCCAGCTTCACTTTCTTCACCATCAGAGTCTCTTTCCTCCAACTCGTACCACCTGTCTTATGTCTTAAACTCAGCTGTGTAGCTGATTTCCTTCAGTTTAAACTGTGCTTTATCAGCGTGTCTCTTTACCATTTTCAGGTTGTTAAAACAACGATGTTCTGCATAACGCACATCCCCGTTATTTTATCTACAATCCATGCCCACACTTCCCTACATACACACATAGGGAGCACCAACATTTAGAAGAAAATAGAAGACTTTACAGTAGTTACGGTAATATACGGTAGTTATAACAGTAAAACCCAGCATTGACTTCTCATCAGCTTGTGAGTGGATGTGTTGAACCTGAGCACAAACACTTATAAGGAAGCATTATCATTCACCTGCAGTCGTGTTTCTGTCCACCTGCTGAATGTAAATTCAATATTCACTCTATTAGCTCTGTTGTTCTGTTTGTTCTTTTTTGCTCCTGAGGGAAATTTCTGGCTCTTTAGCTGCTAAACGCTGCTCGATGCTCAGCAGCTCTCCTGTAAATCACATCAGCAGAACATCCACACAGGCCTGATGCAGCCAACGGCCAGAAATGGTCATAAATCCACGTCCAGAATCACCATATCTTTATTTAACAAGGTGGACGAGATCAAAAAATGAAATGTAATGTTTTAACAAGAAAAACAGAACAGCAGCTTGTAGATTTCCAGCATTCTGTATCTTCTATATCTTTATTTTTATTATAAAACCCAGACGAGAAGAAAAAGCTCATTTCTGTTGTGTGTTTTACAGTTGGTGCATTGCCTTCAAAATAAAAGTCCAAAAAGGCAAGTCCAAGGTGTATTTTTAAAAATATGTTTTATATGTTTGTATTTTTTATAAATTGAATCATCTTCTCCCAGAAATCTGGATTAAAAAAACATTTATAATATTTATGGTTTACTTATAAACTTTTAAAACAGTTAAAATGCACAAAACTCAGAAATTCATCTTTTTGGAGTATACATTTTATCTGGTTTAATCAATTTTAATGTTATTGAGTCATAATTATGTTTTTAATAATTCCATAATGTACTGCCCTTTATAAAAGGAGCTGATTTAACTTAAAAGTAGAATCAACTTAAACATGAATATCTCGAGGTAGATAAATTAATTATGTGCAACCACTTGACAGAATAAAATGAATTAAACTTAAATTAAAATTAATTATTTCACACATTTTCTGCTGATTTAGAATCACTGACTCAAGTTGAACTGAGGTTTTCTATAACAATTATCAGGTGAGTTTGTTGTTTGTTGTATTAGAGAAAAATAAAGAGCATCATGTGTTTTAGGTGTTTGACAGGATTCACTAAATGTACACAGATAAATGTGATATAGATCATGAATCAGCAGCAGGGTAAATATCACCCTGCTCCATATTCATAGCATCTCACCTCAGTTTTTACTCAAATAGGAAACAAAAGAAAGTCTATGTGTGGAGTCCACAGAGTCATGTGACAGACTGAAGGCCTGCTATTGGCTGCCTGCTGGCTCCACTTGTTTTAAAGCAGGAATAAAACAACAGGTTTAATGTTCTGCTGCTTTGCTGCAGCGTTGGAATAATCAGCACCGTGTTCCTCCTCTGGGGGTTCAGACACTTACATTCATTTCAGAACTGTAGAAAATACCATTTCTAGGACATACAGTGCACAAATGTGAGGGAACATGTAATATTATTAGTCTCAGTGCCCAGGGTCAAACTCTCCAAGAGGAATGTTCCAGCGTCTGAACGGAAAAGCAGCACATCAACCTCGAGGAAAAAAACACTCAAAACAGGCTGAACAGAGGAAATGTGAACTATTATTATTAACTATTATTATTAACTACTATCATTAACTGTTATTATTAACTATTATTATTAACTACTATCATTAACTGTTATTATTAACTATTATTATTAACTATTATTATTTACTATTATTATTTACTATTATTATTTACTATTATTATTTACTATTATTATTTACTATTATTATTAACTACTATTATTAACTATTATTATTAACTGTTATTATTAACTTTTATTATTAACTATTATTATTAACTATTATTATTTACTATTATTATTTACTATTATTATTAACTATTATTATTAACTATTATTATTGAATATTATTATTAACTACTATTATTAACTATTATTATTAACTGTTATTATTAACTACTATCATTTACTATTATTATTTACTATTATTATTTACTATTATTATTAACTGTTATTATTAACTATTATTATAAACTATTATTATTTACTATTATTATTAACTATTATTATTAACTATTATTATTAACTGTTATTATTAACTTTTATTATTAACTATTATCATTAACTGTTATTATTAACTTTTATTATTAACTATTGTCATTAACTGTTATTATTAACTTTTATTATTAACTGTTATTATTAACTGTTATTATTAACTGTTATTATTAACTACTATCATTAACTATCATTATTAACTATTATTATTAACTGTTATTATTAACTTTTATTATTAACTATTATCATTAACTGTTATTATTAACTTTTATTATTAACTATTGTCATTAACTGTTATTATTAACTTTTATTATTAACTATTATTATTAACTTTTATTATTAACTATTATTATTAACTATTATTATTAACTTTTATTATTAACTATTATCATTAACTGTTATTATTAACTATTATTATTAACTGTTATTTTTAAGTTTTATCATTACAACTTCTGATCCAGGTTCAGCTTTGAGTTTCATTATAAATCCCATGTTAAACCAGCATCAATATATATCATCAACATCCACATCATCAATACAATAATAAAATAGTTTAATATAATATCAGTAGTAGCTGCAACTAACCACTATTTAGAGATTTATTCAGATTGGAGCTGTTTGTGGGATTATTATTTTTATATCTAATTGGCTCCTTTATAGGGCGACACGGTGGAGCAGTGGGTAGCACTGTTGCCTCACAGCAAGAAGGTCGCAGGTTCAAGACCGCCTTGGGCCTGGGTCTGGGGCCTTTCTGTGTGGAGTTTGCATGTTCTCCCCGTGTCTGCGTGGGTTTTCACCGGGTACTCCGGTTTCCTCCCACAATACAAAAAACATGCTCAGGTTAATTGGTAAACTCTAAATTGCCCATAGGTGTGAGTGTGTGAGTGAATGGTGAGTGAATGGTGTGTGTGCCCCACGATTGGCTGGCGACCATCTGGGGTGTATCCCTGCCTCTCGCCTTAACGCGCTGGGATAGGCTCCAGCAGACCCCTGCGACCCCGAAAGGGAATAAGCGGGATAGAAAATGGATGGATGGATGGATGGATGGCTCCTTTATAATCTCCTTGGTGGTTGTAGAGATTCTGAATTTATGATCATTTAGAGCAGGAAAACTGAAGAATAAACCTGAAGTATTTAACTAACATGTCTCCAGATGAAAGTTGTTAAAGTGGTTTTATACAACAATAAACCATGTGACTGTTGACTCTACTTTTCCTGTTGGTTTCTACTTTTCTAATATGCAGTGAAACCATCAATAAATTGATCCACATACAAGTATTACCGATAATGAAAATGCATCATTGGGCCACTTGGTGACATGTTCCTTCATTATAAAGCGTTTGTTCATAAATGACACAAACTCTCTGCAGAGATTAAATCCGTCTGCAGGCGACAAACTCTGAAAACTCACGTGAAACGACGGAATTTTAGCAGAAATAAACACGATTTTACAGCTGGGCACAAAGTTTTGTTTTCTTTGGGTCATGTACAGATTCATGGCAGCTGTACAGGTGATTTTATTTAAAACTCACCCATTTACGTTTGCTTTAGGCTTGAACTCATGCATCATACAGGCGTTGCACTGTGAGCTCCCTCCCAGCTCCACACCTGCTCTCACAGGGGAAGAGGCGTCACAAGCCTCTGAAAAGTCATTTCTCAGATGGAATTACAGAAACTGGGGATTAAAAAATCTTCTGTAGAAGTTAAAGCATCAACTCGAGGAAAACTCAAAGAAAAGAAAAGAAAGAAGAAACCTTTTTGGCTCAACAGTTGTAACCAGGCTGTTTCGAATGTAAAGAGTAGAAAGTGCAAATAATTGAGTGAAAATGTAAAACTTCACCAGAGTTTCTATTTAACTAAAGTACGTGTCTGGTTGTGTCTGTAGAACAAAGATCTGCATTTAAATACTGAGAAAACTGGACAAAAATGTAGAAACCCTCAGACGTAAGAACAGCTTCAGTTCAGAGGAAAACGATGAATCCAACATCAACACTGTTTTTACCAGGTTTGTTCTGGACGGATGTGAAGA
This sequence comes from Eupleurogrammus muticus, assembly GCA_036785175.1. Taxonomy (NCBI): domain Eukaryota; kingdom Metazoa; phylum Chordata; class Actinopteri; order Scombriformes; family Trichiuridae; genus Eupleurogrammus; species Eupleurogrammus muticus. The sequence continues at coordinate 904,481 of JAYKQN010000029.1, forward strand.
GGTTAAATAAACACGAACAGCGAAGATACAATCACATCAGATTCTGTTGAGTTGGAGCTTCATGCTGCATGAACTCACAGATTCTACATGAATTCATGTCCCACATCAAAACACAACATCTGGATGTTTGAAGAAACAGAAACGAATCTTCCTCATCCTCCTCATCTTCATCTTCATCATCTTCATCCTCAGGAAGTTTCCAGTCAGTAAAGAACATAAACAAGTTGTTTCTGTCCCCATCATCATCTTCATCATCTTCATCATCATCTTCATCATCATCTTCATCAGTCTCATTACCTGCAGAATTATTCATCACTGTGACCCCCCAGCACCTGATACCCCCACAGGAAGCATGACAGGCTGGGAGTGTGTGTGTGTGTGTGTGTGTGTGTGTGTCTGAGACAAGTGCTGACAGTCCAGGAGCCTGGCTTCTACAAGGTCAGCATCTGTGAGCGTCACCAGTGTGTGTGTGTGTGTGTGTGTGTGTGTGTGTGTGTGTGTGTGTGTGTGTGTGTGTGTG
>JAYKQN010000029.1:907500-937500 GCA_036785175.1 Eupleurogrammus muticus
CCTCCTCTTTCACCAGGTCCAGGTTGTTCTGATGATTCTGCTGATGACATCTGACCACAATCTCTACACCAACAAATTCTAATCAAACAGACAGGTTTTCTCAGCACATTCACAGTAGAATTTATAGTTGAACCCTCAGCATCAACCTCAGGAAGGAAAACAAGGTTCTGAAGGCCTCAATAATAAGATAATAATGTTCATGATGTTCAGCACTGGAATCTAAACGTTTAGTCATTGTAAGAACTTTCTAAGGTTTAAAACAGATTATTCAACCACATCGAAAGCTTTTAGCCCTTTTCAGTCACTGAAACCCGTATAACCCAAATCACAAAATCCCCTGAGGCGGTTTTACAGAAATTCAACATCTCCTGTCTGAAACTGCCTCTGCAGGTTTGTGGTTGTCCAGCAGAGTTACTGTTTGTTGGTGTCCAAGAAACAGCAGGAAACAGTTTTCACACAAAATCTGTGAGAAACCTGCAGCGAACACCAGAAAGAGGAAGTAGACGGTTCCACAGATGTGATGAATGTTCGTGTTTGTCACACCGCGGTGAAGTTTGTCCTGTCTTGGGGTTTTGTCTTGTCACTTCCTGTGTTATTTTGAAAATCTAACTCTCCTCTCGTTTCAGGTCACTTGCCCTTCCTCATGTGTCACCGGTCTGATTGTCTGCCCCGCCCTGATTGTTTCCACCTGGTTCCAATTACCTTGTGTATATATTGTCTGTGTCTCCCCTTGTCTTGTGCCGAAGTGTTTCGTCCCGTGCGTTCACCCAAGCCATTTAAGTCCTCTGGTCATAGTTCTTGTTGCCTTGCCTTGCCTTGCCTTGCCTTGCCTTGCCTTGCCTTGCCTTGCCTTGCCTTGCCTTGCCTTGCCTTGCCTTGCCTTGCCTTGCCTTGCCTTGCCTTGCCTTGCCTTGCCTTGCCTTGCCTTGCCTTGCCTTGCCTTGCCTTGCCTTGCCTTGCCTTGCCTGTCGTGCTGTCCTCTTCGGAGCGATTTTTTTGTTATAGTTTTCATAGCTTTAGTCTAGATAGCTAATTGTAGATTTTCAGTTCAGCCTTTGTTTTCAGTTATTTGAAAAGATTTTGTTTTATTGTCATTGAGTATAGTTCCTCCAGTTTTTAGGAGAGATTTCTGTTTCATAGTTATTGAGTTTTTTCCTCCAGCCTTTTCGGAGATAGTTTAGTTTCCCCCTAGTCATAGTCATAGTCTAGTCCTTTATAGTATAGTGATTTATAGCCATAGATATTTCTCCCCCTAGTCATAGTCATAGTCTAGTCCCTTACAGTATAGTGATTTATAGCCATAGATATTTTCTTTGTATTTTGTCATAGCCCTCTTTTGCTCCCCGTGGAAGAGGTTGCCTATTTATTAATAAAACCCGCTGTTCCACTCCGCATCTGAGTCCTCTTTTTGAGTCCTGGCCTGACAGTACACTTCGGCCAGTATGGACTCAGCGGAGAGAGAACAGCTCACGGCAGCCCTGCGAGCCCAGGAGGCCCGGCTCTCCCGTCAGGAGGAATTCCAGACCGCCTTGGCCTCCCAGATGGCGCTCCTATCTTCACGACTCCAGGATCTGCACGATCACCTAGAGCAGACGAAGGCTGCACCTGAGCCTCCAGTAGTGGCGCCCACCAACCCAGTGAACCCCGTTCCATCGATGACTGTAGTGGGAGCAGCATGTAAGTTAGCTCCACCAGCCCGATTCTCTGGCGAACCGGGCTTATGCAAGACCTTCCTCATTGACTGTTCATTACATTATGAGCTAAACCCCCAGGCTTTTCCCACTGACCGATCTACGTCTTTTTAAAGGGATTGGCAGCTCCGATCCAGGACCTCCTGGTTCCTCTGGATTTACCCACGGACCTCGACTCGCTCATCGCCCTCGCTATCCGGACGGATAACCGAGCCCGCCAGCTCAGGCAGCTACGCACTGCGAGAACCCCGCCGATGGAAGGGTCCGTACACCCACAAACACCAGGTTGGCCGGTAACCCGTCGATCATCACCAGAGCCACGTCACTGTCATCATCCAGAAGAAGACGGAGAACCCATGCAGCTGGGGAGAGCCCGACTATCGCCGAAGGAACGACGGAGACGGCTACAGGAGGGTCGCTGTTTCTACTGCGGGGAACCCGGCCATCTCGTCGCCACCTGCCCTGCCAAGAAGAACCTGGTGGTGAGAAAAGTCAAGGGTGCAAGCACCCCACCACGTACACTCACTACCGTCCATGTAAAACACCACACCACCACTGAACTCAAAGCACTTATAGACTCGGGGGCGGACGAGAGCCTGATAGACGGGCGCTTAGCGGAACAACTGGGCCTCGAAACAGAACTTTTAGCTAAGCCCATCCACGCCAAAGCTCTTAATGGACAGGACCTCTTCACCGTCACACACATCACAGCACCTCTCAGATTGATCATCAACAACCACCAGGAGAGCATTCGTCTGTATGTAGTCAAGTCACCCTCTCAGACTCTCATTTTAGGACAGCCATGGTTACACCGCCACAATCCCCACATAGATTGGAGATCAGGGGAGATCCTGAGGTGGGGAGCGGACTGTGTGAGGGTCTGTATGAAACTCCCACGGGAAGGAAAAGAGGTCACAGGCAATAGACAGATTTCTGCTAACTCCGTCACAGACCCCAATGCCCCTGAGCCTGTTGCCAAGGATCCAGAAACGATCCTCCCACGTACTTGTGTGGTTGGAGCTCTGACCTGGCAAATAGAAAATGAGGTTAAGCAGGCTAATGGTGAGGCTCCGTCACCTAGTGGGTGCCCAGAGAACCGTTTGTTTGTCCCGGCTTATATGCGCCCACAGGTGATCCATTGGGCCCACACCTCACTGCTTTCCGGCCATCCAGGAGTTAGAAGGACGATGTTCGCTATCTCCCGGAGGTTCTGGTGGCCCTCCATGGAGCCGGAGGTCCGGGAGTACGTAGAGGCATGTTCGGTCTGCGCCCTGAACAAGACGTCCTCCGGGTCACGCATGGGCCTGCTGCAGCCACTCCCCACTCCCTCCAGACCATGGTCCGACATCTCGGTGGACTTCGTCACGGGGCTTCCGGTCTCCCAAGGTAACACCACGGTCCTCACCGTGGTGGATAGATTCTCAAAGATGGCTAGATTCCTTGCTTTGCCTAAACTGCCCTCCGCCAAAGAAACGGCGGAGATCATGATGAACAATGTTTTCAAGGTTCACGGATTTCCCAAGGACATTGTGTCAGACCGGGGCCCCCAGTTCGTTTCCAGGTTCTGGAGGGAGTTCTGTCGACTCGTCGGAGCGAAAACCAGCCTGACCTCAGGTTATCACCCGGAGGCCAACGGCCAGACCAAACGCCTCAACAAACAACTGGAAACCGGCCTCCGGTGTCTGGTCTCTCAGAATCCCTCGACATGGAGCCAACACCTGGTCTGGGTCGAGTATGCCCACAACCTACTGCCCACCTCAGCCACAGGTATATCACCGTTTAAATGCGTATTTGGTTACCAACCTCCTGTGTTCCCAGACAATGAGCAGGAGGTGTCTGTTCCCTCCGCCCATGCCATGGTTCGCCGCTGCCACCGCATCTGGGCAGCTGCCAGGGAGGTTCTAATTCGCCAAGGGGACCGGGTCAAGAAAACTGCAGACCGCAAGAGGCGACCCGCCCCAACTTACCGGCCAGGCCAGAGAGTGCCCGATGGTCCCAACCGCCGCCCCTCCACCGCCCCCAGAAGTGATAGACGGCGGTCCGGTCTACAAGGTCAAGCGGTTACTGGCAGTTCGCAAACGGGGCCGAGGAAAACAATATCTGGTGGACTGGGTAGGATATGGTCCGGAAGAGAGGCAGTGGGTCCCGGCGCATTATATCCTAGACCCTACACTCATCACAGACTTCCACAGGGACCACCCTGACCAGCCTGGGCCGTCAGGAGTCGGCCCTAGAGGGGGGGGTACTGTCACACCGCGGTGAAGTTTGTCCTGTCTTGGGGTTTTGTCTTGTCACTTCCTGTGTTATTTTGAAAATCTAACTCTCCTCTCGTTTCAGGTCACTTGCCCTTCCTCATGTGTCACCGGTCTGATTGTCTGCCCCGCCCTGATTGTTTCCACCTGGTTCCAATTACCTTGTGTATATATTGTCTGTGTCTCCCCTTGTCTTGTGCCGAAGTGTTTCGTCCCGTGCGTTCACCCAAGCCATTTAAGTCCTCTAGTCATAGTTCTTGTTGCCTTGCCTTGCCTTGCCTGTCGTGCTGTCCTCTGCGGAGCGATTTTTTGTTATAGTTTTCATAGCTTTAGTCTAGATAGCTAATTGTAGATTTTCAGTTCAGCCTTTGTTTTCAGTTATTTGAAAAGATTTTGTTTTATTGTCATTGAGTATAGTTCCTCCAGTTTTTAGGAGAGATTTTTGTTTCATAGTTGAGTTTTTTCCTCCAGCCTTTTCGGAGATAGTTTAGTTTCCCCCTAGTCATATTCATAGTCTAGTCCTTTATAGTATAGTGATTTATAGCCATAGATATTTCTCCCCCTAGTCATAGTCATAGTCTAGTCCCTTACAGTATAGTGATTTATAGCCATAGATATTTTCTTTGTATTTTGTCATAGCCCTCTTTTGCTCCCCGTGGAAGAGGTTGCCTATTTATTAATAAAACCCGCTGTTCCACTCCGCATCTGAGTCCTCTTTTTGAGTCCTGGCCTGACAGTGGCAAGTGACCTGAAACGAGAGGAGAGTTAGATTTTCAAAATAACACAGGAAGTGACAAGACAAAACCCCAAGACAGGACAAACTTCACCGCGGTGTGACAGTGTTGCTGTTTGATGAATGTGAACAGAACGTTCTGGAGCTTTAATGTGACCTGAGGAAACAGGCTAAATGTGCAGTAGTTGATGATAAAGACTGAATGAATATTCTGGACAGTCAGAATCAGACAGTCAGTGTGAACTCAGTTTGCTTGAATTCATTCATTATTAAAGTGGATTAACCTTCTAAGGCGTTTGTGTCTGTTGTGTGTGGACAAAGTGAAAGTGAAATATTTGGTGAAAGTGGAACCATGGGAACTGTCCTTTCATTACATCAACAGTTAACATGTTTGTTCAATTCTAGACCTTTTTAATCAGCATTTTAATCAGAAAAATGTCATTTGAGCTTCAGGTTAGCAGATGTGGCCGTTTCCTGTTTCAGTAAATTAGTGCCTTTTAAACAAATATTCAAAGGTCTTTGTGAATTTCTTCATTTAAAAGTTGCCGGTTTCACCCCAAAGGAAACAGGATCCAGTGACCACAGACAGAAGGTGATTCAGTGATTCTTTCACCAGGAATCCACCAGAAACCAGAACCGTGACCCCAAAATGATCCTGTGAGAGCAGATTTTCAAAAATCACTTTAGGCAGGAGAGAGAGTCAGGGAGGAATTAGAGAGGAACAAGCCTGGGTTGGCCTGCTTCTCTACCTTTAACACACGCTTCTACAGAGAGATGAAATGAAACCAAACTACAGGAAAAACACATCAAAAATCATTTTGATATTTGATATTAACTCAAAATCCAGACTTGGCTTCATATATTTGAGAAAAGGACGACGGTGTTTTCTCAATAATTAATGAACGTGGTAGCATTTTCAATATTCATGTGTTTTATCTGCCTTCAAGAACATCATTTCCCAGAAGTCCCAGACGGAATAAACGTCGCAGCGCGAGGTCGATGGACAAGTTGACGAGAGGTCGGAGAAGATGGACGGTTCTGGTGGAGCAGCAGGGTTAGATATAGAAGAGTTAAATGAAGAGTTAAAATGAAGAGTTAAAATGAAGAGTTAAAATGAAGAGTTAAATGAAGAGTTAAAATGAAGAGTTAAATGAAGAGTTAAATGAAGAGTTAAAATGAAGAGTTAAATGAAGAGTTAAAATGAAGAGTTAAAATGAAGAGTTAAATGAAAAGTTAAATGAAGAGTTAAAATGAAGAGTTAAAATGAAGAGTTAAATGAAGAGTTAAAATGAAGAGTTAAATGAAGAGTTAAATGAAAAGTTAAAATGAAGAGTTAAAATGAAGAGTTAAATGAAGAGTTAAAATGAAGAGTTAAAATGAAGAGTTAAATGAAGAGTTAAAATGAAGAGTTAAATGAAGAGTTAAATGAAGAGTTAAAATGAAGAGTTAAATGAAGAGTTAAATGAAGAGTTAAATGAAGAGTTTAAATGAAGAGGTAAATGAAGAGTTAAAATGAGGAGTTAAAATGAAGAGTTAAAATGAAGAGTTAAAATGAAGAGTTAAATGAAGAGTTAAATGAAGAGTTAAAATGAAGAGTTAAATGAAGAGGTAAATGAAGAGTTAAAATGAGGAGTTAAAATGAAGAGTTAAAATGAAGAGTTAAATGAAGAGGTAAATGAAGAGTTAAAATGAGGAGTTAAAATGAAGAGTTAAAATGAAGAGTTAAAATAAAGAGTTAAATGAAGAGTTAAAAAGAAGAGTTAAATGAAGAGTTAAATGGAGAGTTAAATGAAGAGTTAAATGAAGAGTTTAAATGAAGAGTAAAATGAAGAGTTAAAATGAAGAGTAAAATGAAGAGTTAAATGAAGAGTTAAATGAAGAGTTAAAATGAAGAGTTAAATGAAGAGTTAAAATGAAGAGTTTAAATGAAGAGTTAAATGAAGTTAAAATGAAGAGTTAAATGAAGAGGTAAATGAAGAGTTAAAATGAGGAGTTAAAATGAAGAGGTAAATGAAGAGTTAAAATGAAGAGTTAAATGAAGAGGTAAATGAAGAGTTAAAATGAGGAGTTAAAATGAAGAGTTAAAATGAAGAGGTAAATGAAGAGTTAAAATGAGGAGTTAAAATGAAGAGTTAAAATGAAGAGTTAAATGAAGAGTTAAAATGAAGAGTTAAATGAAGAGTTAAAATAAAGAGTTAAATGAAGAGTTAAAAAGAAGAGTTAAAATGAAGAGTTAAAATAAAGAGTTAAAATGAAGAGTTAAAAAGAAGAGTTAAAAAGAAGAGTTAAATGAAGAGTTAAATGAAGAGTTAAATGAAGAGTTAAATGAAGAGTTAAACTGGTTCAATCCAAAGTGGTTCATGTAAAACAATAAAAGAATCAGGTTAAAACTGTTAAAGTTGTTCATTAATACAGAAACATTAAAATTAAAAAACCAAAACAACAAAAGAAAATGAGAAAACTGTCACTTATAATAATAATAATTAAATGAATTCATTGTAATGAAGTCGTGTGTGTGTGTGTGTGTGTGTGTGTGTGTGTGTGTGTGTGTGTTCTAAATGTGTGTGTGTTCTGAATGTGTGTGTGAGTGAGAGATGGCATTTAGTTTCACCAGCAGATAAGGCCAACTGGACAAGCTGGCAGTGAGAGGAGAGAGAGTGTATTAGTGTGTGTGTGTGTGTGTGTGTGTGTGTGTGTGTGTGTGTGTGTGTGTGTGTGTGGGTGTGTGTGCGTGTGTGTCTCTCAGTGGGAGCTTGTCATGCCCAGTTGTCTATGTCCAGCAGATTTCTACCCCCCAAGGGACACACACACACACACACACATACCTCAACACACACACACATACACACACACACACACACACACACACACACACAAACACACACACACACACACACACACAAACACACACAGTGCCCTTCTTGCTGACACTGCTTTTTAATATTTCACTACATGCAGGGCTCGCCATATGCTGCCCTGTCATACACCTACACACACACACACACACTCACACACACACTCACACACACACACACACTCACACACACACACTCACGCACACTCACACACACACACACACACACACACACACACACACACACACACAGAAATGAGACTTGCACGTACACTTGCAGCAGATTCTTTTGGCTTTACTGCGTCTGTGCAGACACTTAAAGACGACATGTAATTTTCCCATTAAAATGCAGATTGAAGTGTCCACATGACGGAACCTGTTCATTGTTTTTTTGACATGTTTACTTTCATTATCCAACGCTCTCTTACCAGTTTGGGTTTATTGATGAATTCATCATGTTAATTGAGGCTATATCAAAATGACTGAGGTACAATATGGCTGCTGATCAATATCACGTTGCACATTGTTGTTCATATAAAACTGTCAGGAATCAACCTCTATGAAAAACTTGAGTCATTTTTTAAATATCTGTAATTGGATAAAGATTTTTTATTCATAGATGTTGGAACTTAAGTTATCAAAGGAAAACAGATGTTAATGTGAAGCTGCTTCATTCAGTGTTTTTACCTTTAATCACAGACAAACATCTGGATCAAAGTTTATTAGAATAAACCAACGTCACCACGTCGTCACTGCTCAACTTAGATAAACTAAATCAACCTGGAATTAAGCATCACATACACACACACACACACACAGACTTCCCATGTTTCACGTCTATCTTTTCTACACCTGTCGTGTGTTTACTGATGAATGTTTTGTATTTTGAGTGTTTTTCTGTGATATGATGAGTAACTCATTAATCGTGGTTGGTCTGGATGAGTCATTGAACCACACACCTTTGTGTTTTTCATTTTGAAGTGGTAATGTCTTGTTTTAACAGACGATTCCTTTGTGGTGACTTTATTATCTCTGATGTCCTCGCTTTGATTTTTTTAAATATCACCAGATCATTTAACTTTCATCGGCGTGTCGCTGGCTGGACTCAACCACGATAAAACTCCAGATCTTTTCTTTATAGTCGGGTATAAAGTTCCTGGACACGCCTGTCTCTGATCACCATTCTTGTTAATTACCGGCTGCTAGTTCTGTTTTATCCTGCTATAAGTAGACTTGTGTCTTTAGTGAGTGCTCTGCTTTTAAATTTAATTCCATTGGCATTGATTCCTTTTTTCTCCTACATCAGTTCGTTTAGTTAATTTTTCTAATTCCCATGCTGCTTAAATCTCATCCCTGCTTTAAACACTACTACTCTAGCTCAGACTATAAAGTGGACTCTGGGTAAATGACAGCATTCAAAGCTGTAAAAGAAAAATGTGGAAAAGCAAAAGGTAGCTGGAAGAAATCAGGTCTCAGGGTCCACTCTGTGGCTATGAAAGAGTTATTACTCCTCCATAATGGGATGGTGAGAGATGCAAGAACACGCTATTTTTCTGAACTTATTTCTGCCCATCAGCACAACCCAGATTTCTATTTAAAACTGTCAATCAAGGCTGGAAACGCAGCCTCTCCTTGGGCCTCTGCTGATTTTGATGCTGGTAGATTTAGTATTACCCACAATCCTGACTTTTCTGATGTTGGACACTGAGATACTTGGAGCTATTTTCCCCCCATTACTCTACCTGACCTTATAGAAATGATATGAATATCCTCCAGCGCTCTTGGCATAATTCCTACTAAGTTTTTTTGAAGTAATGTCGATTATTGGACCCAGCACTGAGACAAACCTTCTTAAAACTATTAACAGCCTCCTAATGAACAGCAGCATTTGTTCACTTTAGCTACCAGGCTATAGTTTTAAGATGGTGCCAGGTGGGCAGATCTGGAACCAGCTGAGTTTGTGTTGAATGTCAACGTGTGAGATGTGGTGACGTACTTCAGACCATGTTTCTATTAATTAGGAACTAATTAGGGGGCTTCATGGTTTTTCGACTTTGTGTTAACTGTTGTGGGGCCTAAGGGGAAAAATATAAGGAACAAAACTGGGTTCGCCTTCATGGGGGGGCTCCCCAAAACGTCCAAAATACTATTATGGCATGATGATATACAATATATTTAACACCATATTAAATTATGACACCGTTAAATTATTTATTCATTCATTCAGAAGACAAAGAAGCAGAAGCTGTCAAGTCAATTATAGTAAATATGGTGAGCAGACAGTAATGAAACAGCATTTCACCATTTCACAAACCGATCTGTATTTCACCAGCTCAGCTTGCTGCTCTGATAACTGAAGCTCCAGATCTACAGGTAATCTAGAGTCTCCATCAACCTCTGCAGGTTTTTAGACTGTGGAGGAACCTGGAGAACATGAAGCTCCACACAGACAGGGACCAGGCCAAGGATTTAACCTGAGAACTTCTTGCTGTAAGGAAACAGTTCTACCCACTGAACCACTGTGCCACCCTCATTTCATTTAAAAAAATGGTAGTCAGATCATTGGGTAGTCAGGTCATTGGATAGTCAGATCATTGGGTAGTCAGATCATTGGGTAGTCAGATCATTGGGTAGTCAGGTCATTGGATAGTCAGGTCATTGGATAGTCAGGTCATTGGATAGTCAGATCATTGGGTAGTCAGGTCATTGGGTAGTCAGGTCATTGGGTAGTCAGATCATTGGGTAGTCAGGTCATTAGGTAGTCAGGTCATTGGGTAGTCAGGTCATTGGGTAGTCAGGTCATTAGGTAGTCAGGTCATTGGATAGTCAGATCATTGGGTAGTCAGGTCATTGGGTAGTCAGGTCATTGGGTAGTCAGGTCATTGGGTAGTCAGGTCATTAGGTAGTCAGGTCATTGGGTAGTCAGGTCATTGGATAGTCAGATCATTGGGTAGTCAGGTCATTGGGTAGTCAGGTCATTGGGTAGTCAGGTCATTGGGTAGTCAGGTCATTAGGTAGTCAGGTCATTGGGTAGTCAGGTCATTGGATAGTCAGATCATTGGGTAGTCAGGTCATTGGGTAGTCAGGTCATTGGGTAGTCAGGTCATTGGGTAGTCAGGTCATTAGGTAGTCAGGTCATTGGGTAGTCAGGTCATTAGGTAGTCAGATCATTGGGTAGTTAGATCATTGGGTAGTTAGATCATTGGGTAGTCAGATCATTGGGTACTCAGGTTATTAGGTAGTCAGGTCATTAGGTAGTCAGATCATTGGGTAGTCAGGTCATCGGATAGTCAGATCATTGGATAGTCAGATCATTGGGTAGTCTGATCATTGGGTAGTCAGATCATTGGGTAGTCAGGTCATTAGGTAGTCAGGTCATTGGGTAGTGAGATCATTGGGTAGTCTGATAATTGGGTAATCAGGTCATTGGGTAGTCAGGTCATTGGGTAGTCAGGTCATTGGGTAGTCAGGTCATTGGGTAGTCAGATCATTGGGTAGTCAGATCATTGGGTAGTCAGGTCATTGGGTAGTGAGATCATTGGGTAGTCTGATAATTGGGTAGTCAGGTCATTGGGAAGTCAGGTCATTGGGTAGTCAGATCATTGGGTAGTCAGATCATTGGGTAGTCAGGTCATTGGGTAGTCAGGTCATTAGGTAGTCAGATCATTGGGTAGTTAGATCATTGGGTAGTCAGATCATTGGGTACTCAGGTTATTAGGTAGTCAGGTCATAAGGTAGTCAGATCATTGGGTAGTCAGGTCATCGGATAGTCAGATCATTGGATAGTCAGATCATTGGGTAGTCTGATCATTGGGTAGTCAGATCATTGGGTAGTCAGGTCATTAGGTAGTCAGGTCATTGGGTAGTGAGATCATTGGGTAGTCTGATAATTGGGTAATCAGGTCATTGGGTAGTCAGGTCATTGGGTAGTCAGGTCATTGGGTAGTCAGGTCATTAGGTAGTCAGATCATTGGGTAGTTAGATCATTGGGTAGTCAGATCATTGGGTACTCAGGTTATTAGGTAGTCAGGTCATTAGGTAGTCAGGTCCTTTGGTAGTCAGGTTATTAGGTAGTCAGATCATTGGGTAGTCAGGTTATTAGTTAGTCAGGTGATTAGGTAGTCAGGTCATTAGGTAGTCATGGCCACTTTTCCCCACTACCACACCCATGGGATCCAGTCACCTCACATGAAAAGTGAACGTTCTGAGGCCACAGATTTCCACTATCAGCCATAAAACGTTCCCCTGTTGAGTGTCCAGCAGGAAGCAGCTGCTGAATTCACTGTTGTGATTCTGTAAGCGTAGTTTACAGACAGCAGGAGCCTCTTTCTTTCTCTAATAGTACCAATAACTCACACACACACACACACACACACACACACACACACACATTCACACACACACGCACACACACGCACACACACACACCACAGGGCTTAATGGCTTTTATAATGAATGGCCCAAGATAGTGGGCTAAATGGTGGTTGCCATGGTGATAGGGTCAATCGATCAGGAAATATTGATCAGGCATCGATAAGTTCCAGACGGCAGGCTACTGGAATAGAAAATGAGGAGTTTTATGTGTGTGTGTGTGTGTGTGTGTGTGTGTGTGTGTGTGTGTGTGTGTGTGTGTGTGTGTGTGTGTGTGTGTGTGTGTTAGAGATTAGCTGTGTGTAGATGATGGCTGTGTCTCAGTGTGTGTGTGTGAGTGTGTGTGTGTGTGTGCTTTACTGTACGTGTGCATGTGCATGTGTGTGTGTGTGTGTTAAACACACATTCCTCTGCAGTTGTTTGGATATTGCTGCAATAAATTCAGTGTAAATGGCTCCAGCAGCTTCTGGTCACTTCACTTAGAGCCGACGGATCTTAAATCAGCAGCAGAGACGTCGAGAGGCCACGACGCTTCTGATCCCGTTTGAGTCATGAACTGCTGTGATTTACACACAGAAAACACAGCTTTTCTGTCAAACTGTTGATGTGTAAGACTGAACTGGTGACATGTGAACACAGTGAGTTTAATACTCACACCTGGCACCATGTTAGAAAAGGTTGTATTGTTTTTCACAATTGATATTAGCTGACATTTAAGTCTAAGTTGTCATGTTTTGCAAGATTTTGAGAACTGTGACTCATCCACTAAATACCCATAACCCATTGGAATCAATGGAAAATCACCAGACTCAGATCAATATGCTCATTGACTCCCATTCAAACCACTGGTTTGATCCATTAACCCTGATTGGATTCATCATGTTCTGACGTCTGGGCTTCTTTTGAGACCTGTGGCTTCAAATTTCTATCAAAGATAATTTTTTTAGCCTCTGGCCATGGGTGATTCCAGGGGGCGGGGCCATAGAGCTCCTGGCCCCTCCTCTAATCTGATTGGCCCCTGTTCTGTCAATCAATTGATGAGAAGAAGAACCTGAGAATCAATGATTCACAGATGCAGTTCCACCCCCAAGCTGTTTGTGTCGCTGCAGATCAATGCAGGAGGAACCAGAGCTGTGCAGGTTTTAGAGAATTTTTGGTGAGTCACAAATCTTCTTGTTTAGCTGCTGCAAAAATACTAATGTTAACTGATTTAGAGTTTAAACCTTGTTGGTGTGAAATCCACAACATTCAAAACTGTGATCCATAAAAAAAAGCCTTCCATCATCGTAAAACACCATGTTTTTATCTTTGAGAGGAACTGAATGAGATCAGGACACTTTATGGACTAAAATAACTAAATAATACATAAGAAGAGGGTGAAAATGCAGGTTTAGTCCACTAGTATTGATGTTCATGATCAGGCCTGACCTTGGTTTACAAAAATAAAATTCAATTAGATTAGGAAATTAATCATATATATAATTCATAGTATTTAACAGCTTGGTTTTAACTCATTTACTTATTAGAAAATCACAAAAAAAAAAAAAATATCAATTAATGTTTCTGTTATTCATTCATATAAATGGAAACTTCCAAAAATTAAAAAAATATTGGTTTTCATGTTGTACATTGAAAAAAACTGTAAAATAATTTTTTACACCATAAACTTGGAATTTATTAATTTTAGTTATTTTTGTTTAAAAAGTTTCCTGGATGTTGAAACGCTTTCTGTGGTTATGGAGATCCAGCCGTTAATGATGGAAGTCAATGGAAATACAGGCAGATACTTGAACAAGAAGGACGATACTTTGTTAGGATTGTACAGATCAACTTAAACTGTGTGAAACGAACCTGTTCATGAACCAAGAACTTAAACCAACTCACTTTCACTGTTCTGTCTCCATTATATGTTAAGTTTTCAAAGTAACATGAGGAAAAACAGCTAAAATCCCAATTAGTGATGAATTACCAAAGTGTAAAAGTCTCTGAAATCATGACAACATAATAAGTGAGTCTGTTCTGAACTGATTTTTTCATTATTTCCACATGTGCTGAACACGAGTCTATTTCCATCTCATTTCGTCTCAGTAGCAAATTACAGGAAGCAAACAATCCGCCTCTGCTTCTGCCGCCTGTTAAATGTCAATCTGTAATGTTCACTGTGTTCCAGGAGTTATTCTGCACCACTTTAATTAACTTTTTAGTTGCTTAGCCAGAAAAACCATCGTTAGATGAACCTTTGTGATTTCCAGCCTTACTGAATCATTACAAACCATTAAAACCCGCCATCACCCATTAGGGCCATTGCAGTGGTTTTTAGTTGTGGACTCTGATCTAATGGTTTCTACTACATCTTTTAGCAGTGGTTTGTAATGGTTTCCGTTACAGGCTGATTCATTACTAATGGTCGATTTCCTGCAGACAAACCAACCAACACTGTGGCTGTAGATCTTCAGAACCAGAGAAATTATGATCAGCTTCTGAACCTGTTAAAACACGTTGTAAAGCTGTTTTTCTGCAGCAGGTTATTCGACTGATTTACTCCCACTTCACTTCTTTCCCTCGATTCCCATTTATTGCATAAATTAGCACAGGAACATTAAGTGCTATGAGTACAAGAACTGATGCTAATGGAGAAACTGTAAGACACTAACATCACGTTTTGTTTAGATTCTTGACTCATCAGGTGAAGCTGCAGGAACTCAGCAAAGTTAGGAACACAACACCACAGTAACGTGGACTTTTATTTTGTTTTTAGAAAACACTTTGTAAGATCATATTTTATGAAGCTTCCACCTGGTGAACAACTTTCTCTGTTAGTTCTGTTTCTCTGGAAAAAACTGTAAAAAAACATCTAAGTTTTATTTAGTCTCTGTCAGACATTTCATACTTTATGTCTCTGCCTGTAAATATATAAATAAAGTTTAAACCACTGAGATGTCTGTACAAAGTGTGTGTTCCTGTAGAAAGTGTGTGTTCCTGTAGAAAGTGTGTGTTCCTGTAGAAAGTGTGTGTTCCTGTAGAAAGTGTGTGTTCCTGTAGAAAGTGTGTGTTCCTGTAGAAAGTGTGTGTTCCTGTAGAAAGTGTGTGTTCCTGTAGAAAGTGTGTGTTCCAACAATATGTTTTAAATAACTTTTATCTGTACTAACACACAACTTTAGATTGTTTTTCATTAATATTATTATTAATATTTATTGTGTAACAGCAACGTAAACTGAATCTGACTCATATATTTGTTGTGGATTCAGGTTTTTCCAGATTTCTGATCGTTTCCAGCAGAAACTGAAGAACGTTCCTGGTGTTTAACGCCGTGCTGCGTCATCGCTAACTGGTCAGATCTGATCCACGTGTTCAGATTAGCTTCAGCTTTTTCCTCTTTAATCTCAGGGTCTCGTCCTCTTTCTTCTGGGTTTCTGGTCGCGTTGCAGCTCCGGCGCATTGATCCGTGATCGGGTTCTGTTTTTCTGTTGCTGGCGGCCCAACGTCTGCTTTAATTAATGCAGGTTTGACTCCACCTGCTGCCCTTTGCTGCCAGGAGGAAATAAAAACTAAAAAAAAACCTTGAGCCGCGTTACAGCAGCACATCAAAGAGGCTTTAGAATTCCTCCAGTAATTAGACGGGCCCGCGGGGCGAGGCTACACGCTGGAGTTTGTCATGTTCCCCGCCCGGTTCCTGACAGCTGCCTCGGTTTCTGGCCACTTGTACGATAATTGTCATCTGTCGTGTTTTAATACAGACGCAGACGGATGATGAACACGCTCGACTTGTCGCCGTCAAACCGCCGCCTCTGATTGGCTGACGGCCTGTAATCATCTTCTCAGGCTCCAGCGAGTTCAGAATCGCATCAGGACGGAGAGGAAATAAAGAATAAGAGGAGACAGGGGTATGAAAGATAGAGGAAACAAAACCCAGAAAATACTTTCTTTTAGTTTCAGGCTCAATCATTAGATTCTCGTCCATCGACTTCATAAAACTGATGTTTAACCTTCGTGTTGTTTTCCTAAATATAGACTGAATGAGTTTATTAAGAAACATGTGATTTTTTTGTAGCTTTTAGGATTTATTCTCATATGCAAACATGTAGTGGAAAATAATGTAAAAACCTTCATATTTGCTAATAATCTGATTATTAGTAATATTTAATGATGGAGCTGAAAATGAATCTTCTCATTCTACATGGTTGTGGAATCTGGATTCATAAAGTTCATAAAGTTCATAAAGTTCATAAAGTTCATGAAGTTCATGAAGTTCATGAAGTTCATGAAGTTCATAAAGTTTATAAAGATTATAAAGTTTATAAAGTTCATAAAGTTCATAAAGTTTATAAAGTTTATAAAGTTCATAAAGTTTATAAAGTTCATAAAGTTCATAAAGTTTATAAAGTTCATAAAGTTCATAAAGTTCATAAAGTTCATAAAGTCGACGTCTAACTGAACAACAAGCAGCTTCATTATGGTACAGTGATATTAAATAGAAATATAGGTATTTTTAACAGTTTGATCTTTAAATGATCAAATAAAGAGCAATAAATTATATAATAATAAACTTAACTCGTCTATTCTACAGGACATTTGGACGGTGAAGAATTCCATTAAAAAACTTTAGTTGATATAAGTAAAATAAATACATTAGTTCCATACATTTCATTATGTTTAACGTTAGTTAGTTCTCTGTATGATGGAGGTCGATGAGGAGAAAACAACAGATGAACTTTATCGTCCAGATAAACTAAGACACGAGGAAACGTTCAGACTGAGGAAAGCAGAGATTCACCTCTTCTTCATCTTCTCAGATTCAGACGACAAGCGTCAACTGCTGAAATGATCACAGCCCCAAGCCTAGTCCTCACGTTCACCTTCACCTTCACCTTCACCTTCTACCTTCTACCTTCTACCTTCTACCTTCTACCTTCTCTGTTAAACCCACACTATCTCCATGTCCAATTCAGCCGCCTCCTTTTTTTCTCGTACCAGTCGTTCTTCCATTTCCAACTCCTCCTCTTTCTGCATTTGTCAATCCTGAGAAGTTCCTCTGCTGCTGCAAAACATCGAAGGCTGAATGTTGAGAAACGGCTCCAGTAGCTTCATGAGTAGAAACAGTCGAGTTTGTAGGCGTCTGTTTGTGTCCTTGATGACCTCCAGGTCTTTGATGACCTCCAGGTCTTTGATGACCTCCAGCTTCTTGATGACCTCCAGGTCTTTGATGACCTCCAGGTCTTTGATGACCTCCAGCTTCTTGATGACCACCAGGTCTTTGATGACCTCCAGGTCTTTGATGACCTCCAGGTCTTTGATGACCTCCAGCTTCTTGATGACCTCCAGGTCTTTGATGACCTCCAGCTTCTTGATGACCTCCAGGTCTTTGATGACCTCCAGCTTCTTGATGACCTCCAGCTTCTTGATGACCACCAGGTCTTTGATGACCCCCAGGTCTTTGATGACCTCCAGGTCTTTGATGACCTCCAGCTTCTTGATGACCACCAGGTCTTTGATGACCTCCAGGTCTTTGATGACCTCCAGCTTCTTGATGACCTCCAGCTCCAGCCAATCAGGAGCCAGCAGCATTACCACAGCAGCTCTGGTTGAGCCTCAGTCTGTTGCAGCATAAATATTCATAAAAATCTGCTGACGTGAACATTCTGTAATTTCTTCTCATGTATAAAGTCTATATATAGATGAATCTGTGTGTGTGTGTGTGTGTGTGTGTGTGTGTCCACACCATATTGCATGTTTGATATCACTATCTGCTGGCACCAGCTGTGAAACTATTGGGAATTTAAATATTTAACATGTTGAGATATCGCTTTCACTCACGTTTTCTGTGTGATGCAGAGCCTCGTACGTTCGTTCACAGTTTAACGTGCTGCAGGAAGCTGAAGCTGGATTTAAGGTGTCTCCAGCTTAGTTGGCATACACCTACAGTTTTGTCTTAAAATAGACAAATGAACATTATCAAGAGACATTATAATAAAAACAACAACTAATTTGAGTGTTTTAATCTCTATATGGCAGCACTGTACCAACAGTAAATATAATATATACAAGGTATACTATAATTATAATTATAATACAAGATGAGAAAGTCAAAAACTTTAAATCCAGTTTTAAGGATCATTCATCAGGTGTATAAATGAACATTCTGTGGTTATGTTGGTTTATTGTCATCTAAAAGTCCATTTGTACCATTTATTATTACAAACAATAATAAAAAACATCATCTGTTTTTTTGTTATGAATTACGCTCAGAATTTATGCATTAAATTTAACACCTGCACCACGTTAAATAAAACCTGGTGATTATTTAGTATTTTATGATATTATGGGATTAGCAGGTTGTAAATCTCAGTCATTTCTACTGTGTTAAAAACACCTCATTAAAAATAATAAATATGTAAAAACATTTGACTTTTACCATGAATTTAGGCAGAGATCAGTTAAATATCATCCAGGTCAGATTATATCTTATTGTCAGTGTTTAATTTGTCTTCGTGTTCATTTCTGATTTTGGCTGCAATGACTTTCATCCTGATTTAATAAAAGTAAACGCTGACTAGAAGCGCTTCTTCCTGCTCACGTTCTAACGTCCACGGGTCAAACTCGCTGCATTAAAGATACATTTCTGCCGTGGAAGTCAACAGAGGCCACGGAGACGCAGGGTTTTCACTCGTGGAACCAAATAATTCATAATGCAAAGTGAAATTAATTAAAGTGGAGCCACGTGAGGAGGAAGGAACGAGGAAGGAACGAGGAAAAATGGACGAAATGATCATCCACACGTTGAAATAAAAATAACAAACCACATCAAATATAGATTATTATTATTATTATTATTATTATTGTTATTATGGGTAAATTGTCAATGACCAAACTCATTGTAACTGATGAGGGATGTGTTAAAAATTTTAAATATAGTTATATATATATATATATATATATATATATATATATATATATGTGTGTGTGTGTGTGTGTGTGTGTGTGTGTGTGTGTGTGTGTGTGTGTGTGTGTGTGTGTGTGTGAAAAACCTGTTAATTACTGATCTTTAGATTCTAGATGTTTAAGTCATGAACGTTTTATTCTGAAAACGTCTTTTTTCCCAGAATGATGTTGGCAGCAAGGATGTTTTCATGTAATTAATAATCTTTTTTAATTTATTCATTTTGCTCTAAACAGTTTTAATGTGATCGCTGAACTGAATTTAATTTTTTCCCCTGATTCACACGTCACCGTCAGCCCGGGGCATGATGGGAGCTGACTGTCCTGATCAGTGGGAGTAAACTGGTTGAACTGGTTGAACTGGTTGAGCTGGTTGAACTGGTTGAACTGGTCCAGGTCTGCTGGAGTGAAGCTTTAACCCAGAGCAGAAAATAAAGTAGAAGCTGCACAGAGCTGCAGCTTCTTCAGGTTCACTCAGACACGATCACTTTTCTTCTCGTCTAAATCCTTCAGGAGGAGTTAGACCAGATCAGCGTAGACCAGGACCCCCTGGAGTCCTCAATCACTCTGACTAATGCTCAATAACTGGCCATAAAGCTGATGTACGGCTGAGAGCTTTATTATTTCATTACAGCTTCTGCTGCTCTGCTGCACGACTCAGGATTAAAAACATCGTTTAGTCACGACTGGATTCACGATATTAATATAAATAATGTTTTATATTATTAACAACAGGGTCTGAAACTAAACATTAAACATCACGTTATTAACACGTTCATCTTCCATTCACTATATATATATAATATATATATATATGTGTGTGTGTGTATGAGTGTATGGTATAATAACTGTTAAATATGAATCAGGATTATTCAGATTATTGTTCGCTCTAACCTTGTTCTTGATTTAGTTTTTTTCATTTTAATTTTCTATGTTTTCTCCTTTTAATCAACATTTTTTTTAATTATCTTGATGCTTTTATTGTTTTTGTGACTCACCTTGTTAAAATGTTCTTTATTACATATAAATTTACCTTATTCACATGATTTACATCAGTTTTTTGTTATTTCATCAGCAGAAATAAATCACTGCTGTGAAGTAAATGAGCCAAAGTTTCTAATCTTAGATTCTAATTGAACAGTAAAGATGAAGTTAAACGCTTAATCTCACACTGTATGAAGGGAGAAAGGAAGGAAATATAATATAACGATGGAATGGAAGTTATCAGGTTTTATTCTGAACATCTCAGAAAGAAAGAAAATGAATCTGAATGTAAAAATATTCCAGTGATGAGATGTAAAACTGTACGTTTTCTGGATTGATTTCTGGAACCTACATAATTATGACGCAGTGTTAAATCATTATATTTTATACACCAGTATTATCCCTTTACTTCACTATTCCATGATTTAATTCCTGTTTATAGGATCCTCATCTCATCACTCAGGAAACATTTTGTCTGTTTTATTATTTTTTAAGTTATTCTTGCCTGTTTTACGCCTTTAGTGAGTTTAGTTTTAAAATTCTAACATAAAATATTAAGATTTTAATCCAGTGCACAGTGCAGTTAATGCATGTTGTTTACATAAAGATTAGTACTGATCCATTCTGTACCATTCTGATCAATACTGTACCATTCTGATCAATACTGTACCATTCTGATCAATACTGTACCATTCTGATCAATACTGTACCATATTAATTTATACTGATGGTGTCAAATCAGTCTATTGGTTTCTGTCTGTGCTAATTGGTACTAAACTAACACTAAAATAATTGTTCTGTTCAGTCCAACCAGTAACAGCCAGTAACATCCAGTAACAACAGTAACATCCAGTAACAGCCAGTAACATCCAGTAACAGCCAGTAACAGCCAGTAACATCCAGTAACAACCAGTAACATCCAGTAACAGCCAGTAACATCCAGTAACAACCAGTAACAACCAGTAACAACCAGTAACATCCAGTAACAACCAGTAACAGCCAGTAACAGCCAGTAACATCCAGTAACAACCAGTAACAACCAGTAACAATCAGTAACAATCAGTAACATCCAGTAACAACCAGTAACAACCAGTAACAATCAGTAACATCCAGTAACAACCAGTAACAACCAGTAACAACCAGTAAACCAGTAACAACCAGTAACATCCAGTAACAACCAGTAACAACCAGTAACAACCAGTAAACCAGTAACAACCAGTAAACCAGTAACATCCAGTAACATCCAGTAACAACCAGTAACAACCAGTAATAACCAGTAACATCCAGTAACAATCAGTAACATCCAGTAACAACCAGTAACAACCAGTAACAACCAGTAACAATCAGTAACAACCAGTAACAACCAGTAAACCAGTAGCATCCAGTAACAACCAGTAACAACCAGTAAACCAGTAACAACCAGTAAACCAGTAACATCCAGTAACATCCAGTAACAACCAGTAACAACCAGTAACAACCAGTAACAATCAGTAACAACCAGTAACAACCAGTAAACCAGTAACATCCAGTAACAACCAGTAACATCCAGTAACAACCAGTAACAACCAGTAACATCCAGTAACAACCAGTAACAACCAGTAACAATCAGTAACAACCAGTAACAACCAGTAACAACCAGTAACAACCAGTAACAACCAGTAACAACCAGTAACATCCAGTAACAACCAGTAACAACCAGTAACAATCAGTAACAATCAGTAACAACCAGTAACAACCAGTAAACCAGTAACATCCAGTAACATCCAGTAACAACCAGTAACAACCAGTAAACCAGTAACAACCAGTAACATCCAGTAACAACTAGTAACAACCAGTAAACCAGTAACAACCAGTAAACCAGTAACATCCAGTAACAACCAGTAACAACCAGTAACAACCAGTAACAACCAGTAAACCAGTAACATCCAGTAACATCCAGTAACGACCAGTAACAACCAGTAACATCCAGTAACAACCAGTAACAACCAGTAACATCCAGTAACAACCAGTAACAACCAGTAACAACCAGTAACAATCAGTAACAACCAGTAACAACCAGTAACAACCAGTAAACCAGTAACATCCAGTAACATCCAGTAACAACCAGTAACATCCAGTAACAACCAGTAACATCCAGTAACAACCAGTAACAACCAGTAACATCCAGTAACAACCAGTAACAACCAGTAACAACCAGTAACATCCAGTAATAACCAGTAACAACCAGTAAACCAGTAACAACCAGTAAACCAGTAACATCCAGTAACATCCAGTAACAACCAGTAACAACCAGTAACATCCAGTAACAACCAGTAACAACCAGTAACATCCAGTAACAACCAGTAACAACCAGTAACAATCAGTAACAACCAGTAACAACCAGTAACATCCAGTAACAACCAGTAACAATCAGTAACATCCAGTAACAACCAGTAACAACCAGTAACAATCAGTAACAACCAGTAACATCCAGTAACAACCAGTAACATCCAGTAACAACCAGTAACAACCAGTAACATCCAGTAACAACCAGTAACAACCAGTAACAATCAGTAACAACCAGTAACAACCAGTAACATCCAGTAACAACCAGTAACAATCAGTAACATCCAGTAACATCCAGTAACAACCAGTAACAATCAGTAACATCCAGTAACATCCAGTAACAATCAGTAACAATCAGTAACATCCTGTAACAACCAGTAACAACCAGTAACAACCAGTAACAACCAGTAACAACCAGTAACAACCAGTAACAACCAGTAACAACCAGTAACAATCAGTAACATCCAGTAACAACCAGTAACAACCAGTAACAACCAGTAACAATCAGTAACAACCAGTAACAACCAGTAACAACCAGTAAACCAGTAACATCCAGTAACATCCAGTAACAACCAGTAACAACCAGTAACAACCAGTAACAACCAGTAAACCAGTAACAACCAGTAACATCCAGTAACAACCAGTAACAACCAGTAAACCAGTAACAACCAGTAAACCAGTAACATCCAGTAACATCCAGTTACATCCAGTAACAACCAGTAACAACCAGTAACAACCAGTAACATCCAGTAACAATCAGTAACATCCAGTAACAACCAGTAACAACCAGTAACAACCAGTAACAACCAGTAAACCAGTAGCATCCAGTAACAACCAGTAACAACCAGTAAACCAGTAACAACCAGTAAACCAGTAACATCCAGTAACATCCAGTAACAACCAGTAACAACCAGTAACAACCAGTAACAATCAGTAACAACCAGTAACAACCAGTAAACCAGTAACATCCAGTAACAACCAGTAACAACCAGTAACAACCAGTAACATCCAGTAACAACCAGTAAAAACCAGTAACAATCAGTAACAACCAGTAACATCCAGTAACAACCAGTAACAACCAGTAACAACCAGTAACAATCAGTAACAATCAGTAACAACCAGTAAACCAGTAACATCCAGTAACATCCAGTAACAACCAGTAACAACCAGTAAACCAGTAACAACCAGTAACACCCAGTAACAACTAGTTACAACCAGTAAACCAGTAACAACCAGTAAACCAGTAACATCCAGTAACATCCAGTAACAACCAGTAACAACCAGTAACAACCAGTAACAACCAGTAAACCAGTAAACCAGTAACATCCAGTAACATCCAGTAACAACCAGTAACAACCAGTAACATCCAGTAACAACCAGTAACATCCAGTAACATCCAGTAACAACCAGTAACAACCAGTAACAACCAGTAACAATCAGTAACAACCAGTAACAACCAGTAACAATCAGTAACAACCAGTAACAACCAGTAACAACCAGTAAACCAGTAACATCCAGTAACATCCAGTAACAACCAGTAACAACCAGTAACATCCAGTAACAACCAGTAACAACCAGTAAACCAGTAACAACCAGTAAACCAGTAACATCCAGTAACATCCAGTAACAACCAGTAACAACCAGTAACAACCAGTAACATCCAGTAATAACCAGTAACAACCAGTAAACCAGTAACAACCAGTAAACCAGTAACATCCAGTAACATCCAGTAACAACCAGTAACAACCAGTAACATCCAGTAACAACCAGTAACAACCAGTAACATCCAGTAACAACCAGTAACAACCAGTAACAATCAGTAACAACCAGTAACAACCAGTAACATCCAGTAACAACCAGTAACAATCAGTAACATCCAGTAACAACCAGTAACAACCAGTAACAATCAGTAACAACCAGTAAACCAGTAACAACCAGTAAACCAGTAACATCCAGTAACATCCAGTAACAACCAGTAACAACCAGTAACATCCAGTAACAACCAGTAACAACCAGTAACATCCAGTAACAACCAGTAACAACCAGTAACAATCAGTAACAACCAGTAACAACCAGTAACATCCAGTAACAACCAGTAACAACCAGTAACATCCAGTAACAACCAGTAACAACCAGTAACATCCAGTAACAACCAGTAACAACCAGTAACATCCAGTAACATCCAGTAACAACCAGTAACAACCAGTAACAACCAGTAACATCCAGTAATAACCAGTAACAACCAGTAAACCAGTAACAACCAGTAAACCAGTAACATCCAGTAACATCCAGTAACAACCAGTAACAACCAGTAACATCCAGTAACAACCAGTAACAACCAGTAACATCCAGTAACAACCAGTAACAACCAGTAACAATCAGTAACAACCAGTAACAACCAGTAACATCCAGTAACAACCAGTAACAACCAGTAACATCCAGTAACAACCATTAACAACCAGTAACATCCAGTAACAACCAGTAACATCCAGTAACAACCAGTAACAACCAGTAACATCCAGTAACAACCATTAACAACCAGTAACAACCAGCTTCCTGTTCAGTTGTTATTTCCTCTTTTCTATCTGTCTGTCTCTTCTCAAGCATGAGATTACCTGGAGGGATAGTGAACTCACACACACACACACACACACACACACACACACACACGCTTGTATCAGGACAGTAGTAGAACAGCTCTCATTAGGTGGAATGGCCATTTTACTGTGTGTGTGTGTGTGTGTGTGTGTGTGTGTGTGCGACTCTATGAGGAACTCTGTAAATATTGATGGAGGCAGGTCTGTTGATGACTTAATGGTTTCACTGGGAGGGCAGACTGGAGAGGAGGGGGAGGAGTCTGGGAGGGGGAGGGGCTAGAACCCTCGCTGTTGCCATGGCAGCAGTCAGGCTGAGGTGAAGCAGCATCAGGACCAGAATAAAACAATAAAATAATAAAATAATAGAATAAAACAGTCACACAAACACCTTCAGCTGCAAAATGACTTTTCTAACTTTAGGTTAAATGTTTTCATCAGAACAGAATCGACGCGTTTGACACTTGTGATGATCAACTATTAACCTTCCATGTTAGGGAGTAAATATTTGTTTATTCTCTTTTTATTTCTATTGTGTTGAGTCTGTATTGATGCTGGTAGTGATGTATAAAATAATAATAATTTCTGACGTTGTATTGTATGTTAGTGAGTCTCAGTAAAATCAACGTGTGATTAAATAAACAAGAAGTTTATGAGCTCATTCATGTGTAATTTAACTTTTTCGAAGGAAAACCAGTAAAGAGAGAAATGGAAGCAGAACGTGTGTGTGACAGGCTCAGCCTCATGAAGACCTTTATTACAATAAATCATTTAACTCTCAGCTTATTTCTCTTTTCTATAAGTTCTGCTTTTCTTTGAATCGTGACAATAATCAGCTTTTATTTATTTAGTGATTCTGCAGCTTCTTCCTTTGTTCTGTTAATCATCACACACACTTATAAACGTGTGTTTGTCTGATTCTCAGATGGTTCCAGTATTAAAATTAAATCCTGTAGTTTAGATGCTGAGTAAAATGTTCAGTCGAATTATTTAGGATTTTAGTTTTAATGCTTTGATTTATCGTTGAGTCACTAACAACCATGTTATAATATATATACATGAATAAAAACATGTAACCCCAGCTACAGAATCTTATTTTAGATTATTGTAGACGCATCAGGGTGTAAATAAATAAATAAAATAAATAAATACTAAATAAATGATGAGTCATTTAAAAACTACATTTCTGTTTTAGTGAATAGACTTCAGCAGCTCTACTTTCTGGTGGATTCGATCAGTGAAATGACTTTATAAAAACAAATTATATAAATAAATAAATAAATATAAAGTTATTTTCTATAAGAAAAAAACACAAACTATGGTTGTATTTGGATTTTATTATTATTATTATTTAATATTTATCTATTTATTCAAATCTAAAATGGATTCAGATCATTTTGATTAATACACTGAATATGTTAAAAACTCATTTTCTGCCTTTTCTGATGATAAATAAAATCCTGTAGAAAATGGAATGTTCTGTTCTCGGTTTTTGTTTTACTCTGATCAATAAAAGTCACCTGACGTTGGACTGTGAAGCGTCAGCGTTGGGTTCTGTTCATGTTTAAAACATTAAAATAGAATCGTTTTTTTGGCGTTTGCAGATCCAGGATCCAGTTCTTATGGAAACATCGTGGTTTAACGTCGAGTTCCCAGTTTTATTCCCACTTTATTATCTATTTGTCTCCAAACAGTTGTTTTACATAAAAAGTCGACCAGTGAAGTAGAACAGGATAAAACTCCAGCAGGGAACAGGCTGATTCTGAGTGTTTGCTGAATGACTGAACAGTGGGAACACGCGAGGAACCAGAAGGTCAAAGACGCTTAAACGACGTCCGCGAACAATTAGCATCACTTCAACTTCCCATGCTGTCGCCATGGCGACGGGCCGGAGCCGTCGGGTCGAGCAGCAGAAGGAGCGAGAGTCAGGAAGCACAGATGGTTCCTGACGAGACTTTGTGAAACGTGGAAATAACGTTTGACAGAGAAGAGGCGGCAGATTTAATGAGGGGGGGTGTTTAAAGGCACTTTAGTGCATGTGTAGGCATTTAAAAAAGAAAACGTTGATGCACTTTAAACATTAAAGGAGAACTGCATCACTTGTAGATGTTAAAACATACTTAATACTTGTGCACATTTAGACAAAGGTCACTTCAGTGCATGTTTAGATGTTTAAAGGGTCATTTTAGTGCACATTTATACCTTTAAAGGGCACTTTATTGCACAGTTAAGTGTTTAAAAGGACACTTATGTGCACTATTGATGTTTAAAAGGGATGTGATATGATTATTGCATGTTTGAATGTTTAATAGGGCACTTTAGTGCATGGTTAGACATTTAAAATAACACTTGCATGCACTTGTAAATGTTTAACAGGGAACGTGATGCATGTTTAAATGTTTAACTGTGCACATTTATACATTGAAAGGGCACTTTAGTGCACCTTTAAATGTTTAAAAAGACATTTATATGCGCTATTAGATGTTTAAAAGGGAATTTATTGCATTTTTAAATGTTTATTGGGCACTTTAGTGCATGGTTAGACATTCAGGAAAGGGCACATTAGTGACATTTGAAGGTTAAAAGGGCACATTAGTGACATTCAGACATTTATGAGAGCACTTCAGTGCTATAGTGCATGTGTAGACATTTTAAAAGGCACCTTAGTGCACATTTAGTTGCTGTTATTGCACATTTAGATATTTAAAAGGGCACTTTAGTGTGTTTTTAAACAATCGGGTCATTACCCCCCACGTTCTATGAGCAGACATGGAGCTATAGGTTGTGATCGATGTGTTAACTATAAATAGATTTAACATCAATAATTTAGCGGCTCCATACATCAGCCCAGTAATTATTTTACGGTGCCGTGCAGCATATTAAACAGAGGATCTGGGGGGGGCACACGGGCTCAGGCTCTGTCCAGTTCTGAATCCTGCTGATGAAAGCACAAAGTTGCATAAACTTCTCAAGTAAGTCATAAGAGTTATGGAGCATTATGCATAATTCCTGAGGCTATAAAACGGCACAGCGAGCAAATGCCGGGGTAATATGAGGTTGTGCACACAGCGTAAAGCTCTGTAAAGAGATTGTGCAATTATTGCTGCAATAGCGGGGAACAGCAGGGGAGCAGCGCTCGGGGGGGGGCACAATAACACGAGTGGCCGTTCAGGCTAATGTTTAATGCAACAATACAACAGCTGTGCAGCAAACGCTGAAACTACTGTACACGGCTGTAAATGTTTAGGTTGAACTGTGGAAACAAACCGTCATCAACATCTGTGGCAGAGCTGGAACGTTGGTTCCTACGTGACCTCATACCTAAGACCTTTATTTACACAATGACTGTATCTATATTTATATAAAATGTTTTACATGAGGAAAATTATAGATAGAGATGTTTATAGAAAAGGACATTTCAGTGCAAGTTTAGACAAATGTTTAGTAAATATTGTATATAAGGAAATACATGTTTTATAATATACATTTTTTGTAAATGAATGGAAGTTTTCCTGTTGTTAATAATCACATCAAACTACGTCTGTTCTTTAATGAAGCTACAATCTTTGCTTATGAGAAGGTTTAGTTAATGGTGAAAGTGGAGGTTTGAGACAGAGACACAAACCTGAGTGATGCCTGAAAATGTGAAAAAGAAAAACACGAACATGTCAAGGATGAGAAAATGTAAAAATGTAAAAATGTAAATTTCCTCGGCCCCATGGTGACTCTCTCTAGGGGCCATGGTGACTCTTTCTGGGGCCCATGGTGACTCTCTAGGGGCCATGGTGACTCTTTCTGGGGCCCATGGTGACTCTCTAGGGGCCATGGTGACTCTCTCTAGGGGCCCATGGTGACTCTCTAGGGGCCATGGTGACTCTTTCTAGGGGCCATGGTGACTCTCTCTAGGGGCCATGGTGACTCTTTCTAGGGGCCATGGTGACTCTCTCTAGGGGCCCATGGTGACTCTCTAGGGGCCATGGTGACTCTTTCTAGGGGCCATGGTGACTCTCTCTAGGGGCCATGGTGACTCTTTCTGGGGCCCATGGTGACTCTCTAGGGGCCATGGTGACTCTTTCTAGGGGCCATGGTGACTCTCTCTAGGGGCCCATGGTGACTCTCTAGGGGCCATGGTGACTCTTTCTAGGGGCCCATGGTGACTCTTTCTGGGGCCCATGGTGACTCTCTAGGGGCCATGGTGACTCTCTAGGGGCCATGGTGACTCTCTCTAGGGGCCCATGGTGACTCTCTAGGGGCCATGGTGACTCTTTCTAGGGGCCCATGGTGACTCTCTAGGGGCCATGGTGACTCTTTCTGGGGGCCCCATGGTGACTCTTTCTGGGGCCCCAGGGTGACTCTCTCTAAGGCCCCATGGTGACTCTTTCTGGGGGCCCCATGGTGACTCTCTCTAAGGGCCCATGGTGACTCTTTCTAGGGGCCATGGTGACTCTTTCTAGGGGCCATGGTGACTCTTTCTGGGGCCCATGGTGACTCTCTAGGGGCCATGGTGACTCTCTCTAGGGGCCCATGGTGACTCTCTAGGGGCCATGGTGACTCTTTCTAGGGGCCCATGGTGACTCTCTAGGGGCCATGGTGACTCTTTCTGGGGGCCCCATGGTGACTCTTTCTGGGGCCCCAGGGTGACTCTCTCTAAGGCCCCATGGTGACTCTTTCTGGGGGCCCCATGGTGACTCTCTCTAAGGGCCCATGGTGACTCTTTCTAGGGGCCATGGTGACTCTTTCTAGGGGCCATGGTGACTCTTTCTAGGGGCCATGGTGACTCTTTCTAGGGGCCATGGTGACTCTCTAGGGGCCACGGTGACTCTCTCTAGGGGCCCATGGTGACTCTCTAGGGGCCATGGTGACTCTTTCTAGGGGCCCATGGTGACTCTCTCTAGGGGCCATGGTGACTCTTTCTGGGGCCCATGGTGACTCTCTAGGGGCCATGGTGACTCTCTCTAGGGGCCATGGTGACTCTTTCTGGGGCCCATGGTGACTCTCTAGGGGCCATGGTGACTCTCTCTAGGGGCCCATGGTGACTCTCTAGGGGCCATGGTGACTCTTTCTAGGGGCCCATGGTGACTCTTTCTGGGGCCCATGGTGACTCTCTAGGGGCCATGGTGACTCTCTAGGGGCCATGGTGACTCTCTCTAGGGGCCCATGGTGACTCTCTAGGGGCCATGGTGACTCTTTCTAGGGGCCCATGGTGACTCTCTAGGGGCCATGGTGACTCTTTCTGGGGGCCCCATGGTGACTCTTTCTG
>JAYKQN010000029.1:942500-950000 GCA_036785175.1 Eupleurogrammus muticus
CATACATACTACATACATACTACATACCTACATACTACATACATACTACATACATACTACCTACATATTACATACATACTACATACTACATACTACATACATACTTCATACATACTACATACTACATACATACTACATACTACATACTACATACATACTTCATACATACTACATACTACAAACATACTACATACTACATACATACTACATACATACTACATACATACTACATACTACATACCTACATACTACATACCTACATACTACATACATACTACATACTACATACCTACATACTACATACATACTACATACATACTACATACATACTACATACCTACATACTACATACATACTACATACATACTACCTACATACTACATACATACTACATACTACGTACTACATACATACTACATACATACTACATACATACTACATACATACTACATACCTACATACTACATACATACTACATACATACTACCTACATACTACATACATACTACATACTACATACATACTACATACTACATACTACATACATACTACATACTACATACATACTTCATACATACTACATACTACAAACATACTACATACTACATACATACTACATACATACTACATACATACTTCATACATACATACTACATACTACATACTACATACATACTACATACATACTACATACTACATACATACTACATACATACTACATACATACTACATACCTACATACTACATACATACTACATACATACTACATACATACTACATACATACTACATACTACAAACATACTACATACATACTACATACATACTACATACATACTACATACATACTACATACATACTACATACTACATACTACATACATACTACATACATACTACATACTACATACATACTACATACCTACTACATACTACATACATACTACATACATACTACATACATACTACATACATACTACATACTACATACATACTACATACTACATACATACTACATACCTACATACTACATACATACTACATACATACTACCTACATACTACATACATACTACATACTACATACATACTACATACATACTACATACATACTACATACCTACATACTACATACCTACATACTACATACATACTACATACATACTACATACATACTACATACTACATACATACTACATACATACTACATACATACTACATACCTACATACTACATACCTACATACTACATACATACTACCTACATACTACATACATACTACATACTACATACTACATACATACTACATACATACTACATACATACTACATACATACTACATACATACTACATACCTACATACTACATACATACTACATACATACTACCTACATACTACATACATACTACATACTACATACTACATACATACTTCATACATACTACATACTACATACATACTACAAACTACATACTACATACATACTTCATACATACTACATACTACAAACATACTACATACTACATACATACTACATACATACTACATACATACTACATACATACTACATACTACATACCTACATACTACATACATACTACATACATACTACATACTACATACCTACATACTACATACATACTACATACCTACATACTACATACATACTACATACATACTACCTACATACTACATACATACTACATACTACATACTACATACATACTACATACATACTACATACATACTACATACCTACATACTACATACATACTACATACATACTACCTACATACTACATACATACTACATACTACATACTACATACATACTACATACTACATACATACTACATACATACTTCATACATACTACATACTACAAACATACTACATACTACATACATACTACATACATACTACATACATACTACATACTACATACATACTTCATACATACTACATACTACAAACATACTACATACTACATACATACTACATACTACATACTACATACATACTACATACATACTACATACTACAAACATACTACATACTACATACATACTACATACATACTACATACATACTACATACATACTACATACTACATACCTACATACTACATACATACTACATACATACTACATACATACTACATACCTACATACTACATACATACTACATACATACTACATACATACTACATACCTACATACTACATACATACTACATACCTACATACTACATACATACTACATACATACTACCTACATACTACATACATACTACATACTACATACTACATACATACTACATACATACTACATACATACTACATACCTACATACTACATACATACTACATACATACTACCTACATACTACATACATACTACATACTACATACTACATACATACTACATACTACATACATACTACATACTACATACATACTTCATACATACTACATACTACAAACATACTACATACTACATACATACTACATACATACTACATACATACTACATACTACATACATACTTCATACATACTACATACTACAAACATACTACATTCTACATACATACTACATACTACATACTACATACATACTACATACATACTACATACTACAAACATACTACATACTACATACATACTACATACTACATACATACTACATACATACTACATACTACAAACATACTACATACTACATACATACTACATACTACATACTACATACATACTACATACATACTACATACTACATACTACATACATACTACATACATACTACATACTATATACATAAATAGTACAAATGCACTTTTAAATGAGAAGAAACCAACATGAACATTAAATGCATTTTTTTCCTTATTTAACAATATAATATATATGGTGCAGTATATTCCGGTCACGTATGTAACGTGTAGTATTTGGTATGTTCTGGTCACGTATGTTGTAGTAGTATTTACTATGTTGTATGTTCTGGTCACGTATGTAACGTGTATATTTGGTATGTTGTAACGTGTTATATTAACGTATGTTAACATGTATTTTATGCTTTACTGCTCCTATGATGAGGGAATTCTTTGCACATCCGTGAAATAAAGCTGCATCAGTTTATTTTACAGCTTTTTTCTGTTCTTTTTTCTTTTCTTTCATAAAAGCGATAAAATGAATTTTCTAATTTCAGCAGCTTTGCTCTGATGTTCATTCACTGAGCAGGAATTAAAGACTTGTCTTGGAGCTCTGCGGCTCCTCCTTTAGTTTCTGCTTCTCTTTTCCTCTTTTCGTCGTTTCCTCCGTCCTCGCTGTCGCTGTCGGATGTAACTGAGGAAGAGGAGGTTCAGTTCTTCCTCAGCCAGGGCCCAGAGCTGAATAAACTCACATCACTCCGTCCACTTTGTGGACTCACGTGATGATTCTGGGGAAGAACTCGTCATTTTCTCCAGCGTTAAACAGACGCAGCGTGAGGTGGAACCTCCTCCACAAACGTGTGTAATAAGTGAAGAACAGTGATCCTCTTTCTCTTTTTTGTGACGCATTACCATTTAAATGAACATTTATGCGGTCACAGGTGTGCGTTTATCGGCTGTTTAACTACGGCCTCGGCTCTGGCCAATCAGAGCGGGGATGAGGAATATCCGCTTTTACAAGTCGTCATTAACACCGCGGCGCAGATGTCACACTCAGGGAGCGCCATCCCTCCACCATCTCCAATTACCTCGTTTTTCTTTTTACAATTTAGAGTTTCCTTGCACTTAACGGACAGATGCGGTTCGCCACTCGATCTTTTTTGATTTTCTTTCTCTTCGTGCTCGTCTGGGAGCTGATGAATGAACAACAGTTAAATGAGAGACTGAAGCTTCAGCTCTGGTGTCACAGTTCAATCACTATGGATTACAGCTGGAAGAGGGGCTGGCTGCCAGAGTGTGTGTGTGTGTGTGTGCGTGCGTGTGTGTGTGTGTGTGTGTGTGTGTGTGTGTGTGTGTGTGTGTGTGTGTGTGTGTTGTGGGTGTCGCCTCCATGGTTATATTCATAGACCATTAGGATTTTTTTAAAGCTGAAAAGAAATGATGAAACGTGTTGAATAATAAATACGCGGATTAAAACGTATCGTGTATCTGAAATCGAGTATTTATTCAATATACGACAGATGCTGAGCCTCAGGTTCAGATCAGCTGTGTTGGGGAGATTGAGCACCTTAAAGTCTGCATCGACTGGGAAGACGAATAGAAGGAAAAACTGTTTATGTTACCGTGTGTGTGTGTGTGTGTGTGTGTGTGTGTGTGTGTGTGTGTGTGTGTGCGTGAACTGTGAAATCCCTTCTATATGTAACCAGCAGCAGACATTACTAACAAATAAGGAAAAAAATACAGATTAAATACTGTTATATATTTTAGTAACAATCACAGTAACCTACAGACGATTCTAAATATACAAAATATACCATATATATATATATATATATATATATATATATAGACTTAACCCATAACGTGTTATTAATATGGTGACAACCTGTAACAATGATGCAACGCGTGTTATTAATGTATTGACAACCCGTAACAATGATGTGATGCATATTATTAATATGGTGACACCCCGTAACAATTTTGTATCACATGTTATTAATGTCGTAGCAACTCATAACAATGATGTGACATGTGTTATTAATATGGTGACAACCTATACCAATGATGTTATGTGTGTTATTATTTATGGTGACAACCCATAACGATGATGCAACGCGTATTATTAATATGGTGACAACCCATAACAATGACGCGACACATGTTATTAATATGGTGACAACCTGTAACAATGATGCAACGCGTGTTATTAATATGGTGACATCCTGTAACAATGATGCAACGCGTGTTATTAATGTGTTGACAACCCGTAACAATGATGTGATGCGTATTATTAATATGGTGACAACCCGTAACAATGATGCGATGCGTATTATTAATATGGTGACATCCTGTAACAATGATGCAACGCGTGTTATTAATATGGTGACAACCCATAACAATGATGCAACGCGTGTTATTAATATGATGACAATCCGTAACAATGATGTGATGCGTATTATTAATATGGTGACAACCCGTAACAATGATGCGATGCGTATTATTAATATGGTGACATCCTGTAACAATGATGCAACGCGTGTTATTAATATGGTGACATCCTGTAACAATGATGCAACGCGTGTTATTAATGTGTTGACAACCCGTAACAATGATGTGATGCGTATTATTAATATGGTGACAACCCGTAACAATGATGCGATGCGTATTATTAATATGGTGACATCCTGTAACAATGATGCAACGCGTGTTATTAATATGGTGACAACCCATAACAATGATGCAACGCGTGTTATTAATATGATGACAATCCGTAACAATGATGTGATGCGTATTATTAATATGGTGACAACCCGTAACAATGATGCGATGCGTATTATTAATATGGTGACATCCTGTAACAATGATGCGATGCGTGTTATTAATATGGTGACAACCCATAACAATGATGCAACGCGTGTTAATAATATGATGAATCCGTAACAATGATGCGATGCGTATTATTAATATGGTGACAACCCGTAAAAATGATGCGATGTGTATTATTAATATGGTGACAACCCGTAACAATGATGCGATGCGTGTTATTAATATGGTGACTACCCATAACAATGATGCGACACATGTTATTAATATGGTGACAACCTGTAACAATGATGCAACGCGTGTTATTAATATGGAGACACCCTGTAACAATGATGCGATGCGTGTTATTAATATGGTGACAACCCGTAAAAATGATGCGATGCGTATTATTAATATGGTGACAACCTGTAACAATTTTGTTAACACGTGTTTATCAATAACACGTGTTATTAATGTGGTAAAAACTCATAACAGTGATGCGACACATGTTATTAATATGGTGACAACCTGTAACAACGTTATTAATATGGTGTCCAGATGGTGTCATCACAGTTACATCTCCACCCACACAATCAACCACTCAAAATGAGTCAAAGCATAAATAAAACCTAAGATAAATAAAACACTAGCTCCCTAATGTCTGTTGATGCAGGGTGATTATTAACATGTGACATAAACAGTTGATTCAGTGAATAATTTCCTGTTGACAAACCAATCAACAACTGAGGTGTTTTGGAGTGAAGCCGAAGTTGTTTCTTATCTTCAGTTTGATCATTAAATGATTAAGAAAAAAGTTCACTTTGCGTAATAACCTAGATAAGTTTCATGTTTGTCAGTCAAACCACTGCAGGTTCTGATGTGGTGGAATGATGCTTCAGGCTGAACGCCAACAACCACTCATGTACATCTACTAAATATTGGTATTTTTTAGCCGACATGATGATTCTCTTTGCCAGATCTGTGTTTTTCTCATCTCATGCTGTTGTCTGCCTCCATGAAACGGCCTTACTAACCATCCAAATTAGTAATTTCATGAATCATTACACTGATAGGTGTCATTACAGTCCCTGAACACTCTCATAACGCGGAAAAGACTCTGGGAAAATCAGGTGTTGAGGCGTTAATCATCAATTCTGTCGACATCTGACAGTCCAGTGGGTAGAAGGATTATTGAGTCTCTATGTAAATACAACCATGACACGTCACATGACCTTCTATCCCCTGGCTATTGGCTATCAGATGTGGCTGATGTCATCATAGTAGAAATAATTATTTCCTGTAATTCTTTTGACAAAAAATGTGAAATGGCTTAACTGAAATTAAATATTTATTCCACTTAGAATATAAAACTAGTTGATGTCATGTGCTTTTATTTGTTTACACATTTCTAGGAGAGTTAAACTATCTGTTACCAAGTGTTTATGGCTCACACAACATCTAGGACGTGATTAAACTGAATAAAAGTAAAATAAAACATTTGTTCCTGTTATTATTAAAAAGGCAGGAAGACATTTGATGTTAAGTGTTTCACAAATAAGCTGCTCCTTTTTATTGGACCCATTTCCAGGTGTTTCTGTTCATTGGAGTAAAGTCTGGAAAAAGGAGCCGGTGCTGACGGATCGCTGCAGACCGACCTCAGCAGAGAACGCGTTAATGTCGCTGCTTTATTGGGCACGAAAAGAGGAGAGAGAGCAGTGACTGAGGGAGAGACGCAAACAGCTCCATTACCAAGTGGAATTATTATTATGTCTTTGCTTTATAGAAATAATCAAATCAAATGAGTTTTTCCACCACACATCTCACATTTATGTTCCTGAGACGCCCAAAAACTGCTGCTTTAGTCTGGTTGGCTCAGTTTTTCCCTTTTGGTTTGATTTAGCCTTTTTATGAACCAAAATCTCACGTACACGTATTAAAATATTTTAACTATAGCTGCTTTCCAACTACTTCCTGTCACATGACGTCACTGACTTCCTGTCGAAACGAGCCCCCATTTAATTTAAATGATTATGTCATGGATAAATCTATTTAATCTT
>JAYKQN010000029.1:955000-992500 GCA_036785175.1 Eupleurogrammus muticus
AGTTTTAGAAGTTGGAAAATGAAGTTTGACATTTTACCCATGATGACATGTCACATATTTGGTTAATACAACTGTGGACTGACAAAGAATAAAATAACATGAACACATGAGACTTTGGTTTTTCATCTGGTACATTTTAAGATGTATTGAAATATATGGGTGTGAAAAATAACAACAAACCCTGGTCTCCCCGATTTCACCATGGTCTTCATGGTGTCACCATGGTCTTCATGGTGTCACCATGGTCTTCATGGTGTCACCATGGTCTTCATGTGTCACCATGGTCTTCATGGTATCACCATGGTCTTCATGGTGTCACCATGGTCTTCATGGTGTCACCATGGTCTTCATGTGTCACCATGGTCTTCATGGTGTCACCATGGTCTTCATGGCGTCACCATGGTCTTCATGGCGTCACCATGGTCTTCATAGTGTCACCATGGTCTTCATGGTGTCACCATGGTCTTCATGGTGTCACCATGGTCTTCATGTGTCACCATGGTCTTCATGGTGTCACCATGGTCTTCATAGTGTCACCATGGTCTTCATGGTGTCACCATGGTCTTCATAGCGTCACCATGGTCTTCATGTGTCACCATGGTCTTCATGGCGTCACCATGGTTTTCATAGCGTCGCCATGGCGACGTGCCGACATCCTGAGGATCATCAGCAGCTTTTTACTGGAGACCTCTGGGGAAGATCTCGGTGCCTAGAAACTGTAATGATTCAACAGTGTGTGTGTGTGTGTGTGTGTGTGTGTGTGTGTGTGTGTGTGTGTGTGTGTTTGTCCAAACTGAAATGCACAGAGCTTTTAATGCATTTTTAATTCTCCCTTTGTTAATTTGTCATCGTTTGCAGAGACCGCAGCAGTCTGAGGCTGGATGATGGTCCAGGAACCAGGAGAAAAGTCTTATGAGCAGCGAATGAACAATAGAGAAGGTGCGAGCAGTCGTCACGTTTTCCTGCTAATTGTCGTTTCCTGCAGCGTTTGCGACAGGAAGTGTGAGCAAAGAGAACAACAGAAGGCAGCAGATCCACGTGGGTTTACCCTCACACTCAGGGTTTAAAGGAAAGAATCCACCGTGATAGAAAAGGTGAAGAAGGAAACTCCATAGCCAGACTATAGTAGACACGTTTACGATAATTAAAGCTTCTAAAGTAAAAACAATCACATCCAGATCAATATGAACAAATTGATCTGAACAAATAAAAATATCTTTTATTTTATTAGTCCAGTGTTGAGCAGACATATTTGCTCATTTAAAGTTTGATAACATAATTAAAAAATAAAAAGTCAAAATTCTGAGATAAAAATAAAAATCAATGTTAACTGTTAAATCTAACAGATCAATCTGACTGAAGCTGAGAGTTAAAAAGTAGAAAAATATCCATTAAAGACAAACTTTTTAATGTCACAGACCCTTAAACTTACAGAAACTTTTTGTTACCTTTAGCGAAAAATTGTCTGTTATTATCCTATTTTATGCTAACGTTAAGCTAGAGGTGCTATCTATGCTAAAGGTAGAATTAGCTCAAAGTTAGCTTAAAGCAGGCTAACGGCTGGCTATTCCTGTTACGTTAAACTAGTGCTAGCTTTAGCTAAGATGCTAGTTTGGAGCAACATGTGTGCATCAGTGCTTTTATTTTGTAGTTTTGAGTTTAAGACGTTGCACGACATTTTCTGTGAAAGTTTGTTTATTTATGTAAGAATAAGTAAGTAAAGTGAAATGCTTTTTTTAAACGATAAATCCTCCACATCTTCTCAGATTTTCACCACAACTCAACCAGTTGAAGTCGGTGAGTCACATGACG
This sequence comes from Eupleurogrammus muticus, assembly GCA_036785175.1. NCBI lineage: Eukaryota > Metazoa > Chordata > Actinopteri > Scombriformes > Trichiuridae > Eupleurogrammus > Eupleurogrammus muticus. The sequence continues at coordinate 956,813 of JAYKQN010000029.1, forward strand.
CGATGCCTCACGTCCCCATTGGTTTAGGATGTGTCACCATGTGACTTATCCACCACGTCGGATATTTTTAAGCGGAGCAGGACGGAAAACAACAGTAGTAGTGGTAGTAGTACTACTACTACTACTACTACTACTACTACTACTACTACTACTACTACTACTACTACTAGTACTACTACTACTACATCAGCCTGAACAGAGGCGATCCACTACTTCATGATAGTAGTAGTGGTAGTACTATGATCTTTGCTCATCAATTGATGCCACCGTTTGACATTGAGAATTGAAGTTTCAGTGTTTTGTCAGAATTCCAAATAAAATTCCAACAGGCGAGCTCCATCAAATGGAGCCATAGCTGGACAATTAGCCTTTACTTAAAATATTATTAAATTGACTTTTAATCTTAATATTTTCTTTTTATTCATCAGTGTGTTACTGTTCAAAAATAAAAGAAAAGACCAAAATCATTAGATATAAAAATGATATTGGATAAGAAGTTAAACATATGAGATAAAACACAAATAAATATAACAAAGTCAAGAAAAAGGGGATAAATGATCTTACTCATGTTTTAAGATACTCAAAATAAGACGACTTAAAAAATAAGTGAGTCTAAAACGGTGGATTTGTCCTTTAAATCGCTTTTTAAATCCTGACGTGCGTTGTGAAGCGGTCGTGGTTTACGCTGATTGTGGGGATGAGCCCAGCTGTTTCCCTGCTGGCTCCACACCTGAGGCTCATTGAGCTGGATCCAACTGATGAAGATAATTAGCCGTGATTTTTTTTTCAGACGTGTGAATCGATGTTTGTGTTTCGAGCGTTTTTGTTGTTTTAAATCGACTTGACTTTACAGAGACTTCCTGTCACTGTCACTCCTCAGGTTTTCAGAACAGCACCTGCAGCGGCAGCACGGCCGCATGCGGCGGGAACAGAGGCTGCTGGGGGGGGAACGCCGTCGCTAAGGGATACGGGCCGGGCGCCTCCAGGAGGGGGAGGTGGGAGGAGGCGTAGAAAGATGGCGGCAGGTGGGGGTGAGGCGGGGGAGGGGCGGGGGGCAGCGGGGAGAAGGGAGGGAGGAGGGGGGGGTAGGAGGCCACGGGGAGGGGGGACGGCGGCGGCAGGAGCGACAGGTGGTGCTGGAAGACGGCGTGGTGGAAGGAGAAGGAGGAGGAGAGGGGCGGGGGCAGGAGGAGGGGGGCGAGGGGGAGGCACGGCGGCGGGACGGCGTGGGCGAACCGGGGCCTCTTCTCCGGGTAGAGACGCTCCAAGTCCACCTCGCGCTCCTTCCTCCTCGCCCGCTCCTCCTTCGCCCTTTTCCTCCTCATAAGCTCCTCCCCCTCCCGCCGCCGCCCTTTCTCCGCCTCCCCGTCCTCGCTTCGGCCGCCTCGCGTGAACGGAACGCTGCCGACGCCGTCATCGACACCGCCCAGGGCTTTGAGATCGATCTCTGACGTCTCTCGTTTGTTCCCGTCGCCATAAATGTGGCCACACGTGTCGTCGGTTTCACGGTCACGGCGCTCGTTTGTGATGTCACAGATGAGGCTTTTGGCTGCAGCGTCCTGGGTGGACGTGTCGTCCCCATCCTTTGCGTCAGCGTTGGTGCCGTCGCTGTTGCACGTGACGGACGAGTCGGCGGCGTGATCCCCGCGCGTGTTTCTATCATCGCTGCTCGTGTCAGAGGTTTTCTCCAGTTTCTCAAAGTCGTCGTTGCTGAAGCGTCGCTGCTCGCCATCGGCGGCAAGACGCAGGCGTGGATTCGTCTGGCGAGGAGAAGGGTCGGCGTCCTCCAGAAGCGTCTCTGGCGACCGAGTCCTGACCAGACCGGGGTCAGAGTTCAGCTCAGCTCGAGCCGCCTGATGTTTCCTCGTTTGTCTCCTTCCTCGCTTCCTCCTCGGCGCTGCCTCCTCCTCCTCCTCCTCCTCCTCTTCCTCCCCCGCCACCCGTTCCCTCTTCCTCTCGCCCGCCGCCTCCTTTGAGACCAAATCGCCGGGGCCGGCTGCGTCCGATGTAATTCCAGGTTCGGTGTCCGTCCTGCGTGAGGCCGTTGTTTGTCTTTGAAGGAACGCCGTCTCTCTGGAGGAAGCGGACTGGACGAGGCTAATCGCAGGATTGCACGCCGCGAAACAGATTTCCGTTTCGCAGGGGGACGGAACGCCGCTAATCGCCAGGTTGCACGCGTCTTCTCCCGCGTGGCTTATCTCGACCTTCCTCGCATTCCTCAGCTCGCCGCCCCCCCGCCCCTCCCCCCTCCTCCTTTGTGGGTTTTTGTGCGTCTCCTTCGTGTCTCGTTCGTTCCGAGCGGGGTCGGGTGTAATTGTGGGACAGCGTGGCGTCTCTGTAGCGGACCCGGGGACGGGGCTAATCACTGGGTTACATGCCGCCCCCCCGTGGAGGAGCTTTCTGAGCCCCTGGCCCCACCCGGCGGCTGATTGCTGGGGTTGGTGCGGGCCGGCCCCCCCCCTCACCCGCAGACACAGCTGGTTACACCGATTACACCGATCCAAGGGAAGATTACTTAATAGCCGTCCTCTCTTCTTTTCATTTCTACCTGCCTTCCCTCGTTCCGTGTGATCTCCTCTTATCCGTCTTCCCCCCCCCCTCGTCCTCTTTTCTCTGCCCCCTGCCCGATGCTCGCTCAGATTACCTAAAGGCCCGTTCTCCCTCCTCTCCTCCTCCCTGCCTCCGATCGTCAGACTCGGAGAAATCCCGCTGATGATCCTCCTCCCCCTCTCCGAGCCTTTCCTGCCCGTCTCGTCTCTCCGTTTCCTCCTCCCTCGCTTCCTCAGCCCTCTCCTCACGCCCCCCCGCCGCCTCCTCCTCCTCTTCCCCGACGTCTGAAGCCCGAGCGTGAGTCGGCATCCCGGCGCAACGGGAACGAATCTTAAAGCGCCTTCGCCTCGATCCGGGCCGCCGCTACAACGGGCCACAGGTTCCGTGGAGTCTGCCTGTCCTCCTTCATCCTGCCCGTCCCTTTCATCTCTCTTCACCTCCCCCCCTCCCCCCGTGTCCTCCTGCCTCTGTTGGCAGTCGGGCCGTTTGATCACAGATGGCTTTATTCTCGGCCCCCCCTCCTCCAGCCCTTCCTTCTTTTCATCACCCCCTTCCTTGGCCCGGTGATGAGCTCTGAAGTCGTGCAGCAGCGGGTTGACGCTGTAGGAGACGGGGGGCCAGGTCCTGGTGTAGCTGACCATCTCTGACGGCCAGAGGAGGACCCTCCCGCCGTCGCGGCTCAGGACTCGACAAAAAGGCTCTTTGGGCCGAGCTGGGGGCGACGAGTCTGGGTCTTTAGTCCAGTTCGTTGAAGACGGCTTCAAGTCTTTGGGCTGAGGCTGAAGCGAAGTCTCTTTGGGACACGTCGGTTCCGTGTCCAGCTCCATCCGGTTGTCTGCGCTGTCAGAAACCTGCTCTGGCGTCTCGCTGTTTGAATAAAGATGAGCTCCGGTCCCGTCACATAAGGACATCTGGACCTGGGCTCCGTCCCCGATAACAGAGTCCTCGACCTCGATCAGATTACGATTACATAAAGAAAGCTGGGCTCTGGTCCCAGCAGCAGCCTCAGAACGCCGGGATCCGCTTTTACCGCCTTCAACGCACTGGTTTCCTGTGTCCCAGCGATCCGCCGCCACGACGTCGTCCACAGACGCCGGAGACTTGATCTGATCCGTGTCCCCCGGGTCTTTGGCCAGGCTCTTCCCTGACAAGCCGGAGCCCTGGACGAAGACGGCGGCCGATTGGTGGAGCAGGACGCAGCTCCTCTTGGGCAGCGAGAAGGAAACAGGGCGGAGTCTGCTGGGGGCGGCCTGAGCCTCGCTGGGGGGCGGAGCAGTCGGGGCGTTTCTTGAGTAACTATGAGCCCAGTATCTGGTTTTAGGAGAAGCGTTGATGTCGGACCCGGTGGTCGGGTCCAGCCGGGCCCGGTCGAGCTGGTCGTAGTCCCACTGGAGTCCGGTTTCCAGCGCAGGGTCCAGGATCAGTTGAGGCTCTGGATGGAGCAGAGAGACATGAATCCATGAAAACACAACCTGGCAACAGCATGAGGCAGATGTAGAGAATAGCATTTATTTTTATAGAGTAAGCTCCTTATGCTTCATTCAGAATTCCGGCTCCTTAACATCGTCTTTTAAAAAAAATAAAAGAGGTGATATATGGGCGTAGGATGGACTAAACACAAGCAGAGGGTTGAATGTGTGTCTCACTCAAACAGCAAAAATAAGATTAAGGGTATTGAAATATGTATTTTTTGCTATTTCTGCATACTGGTTTTAAAGCAGAACGTCAGGTTGGCGATTCAGACGATTCTGAAGGTCTTAGATGACTTATACTCCAACGTTAAATATTAGAGGTTTTGAAGGGAAGCCTCCACATGAATTATCACTGTTCCAACACTAAATGTGAAATACATTTGTCATTTGAGGAAAGTCAACTTTAAATGGCGTTGTTGAACTTTTCTATTGGTTTCAACTTTAAATTGAGAAAAACGTGTATTACATTTTACCAACAAGGCATGACCTGCTTTATATATGTGTGTGTATATATACATACACACACATATATATATATATACTCTATTTTATTTCCTCATCTTGCACATTACATAAATTCAGGCCACCTATTGTACAGAGAAATGTTAAAACGCTAAACTTAATTAAGGCACAAAGAACAAAGTGATCTATAGAAGAGATAAAACATACCAGAAGTAAAGGAGTAAAAGAAGAGAGGTTATAAGAAGAGATTTAACAGATGTTATTGATTCTTTAAGTGTCTGATCTTCAGGGCTGATTAATTGGAAATGGACCAATTAAATCCCTGAATGACCAATCACTGGATAGTAATGAGCATCAAGCTGCACTAATAGGGAATTATCAGGAAGTCACAGGCCAGGATTTACTTATTCCGTCCCCTGATGATGGACGTTCCAGACTCTGCTGTAACGTCCAGATGATGCGAGTGATGCTCCGTTCACTAAAGGTCAGAACTGTCAGCTTCACCCAGGTTGAACTTTATATCAGCAAATTCATTTTGTGGTGATTTGAACCCTCATACACTGAAAGAAATGACTTCATGCTGCTGTGAGTTTATAAACTCCAGTTCTGGAGAAAGCCTTCACATGTAAGTGTGATGTCACACACATTTATCACTGACTGATCTGAGCTTCTAGTCGAATCAGCTGATCGTCGACAATTTAAACTCTGGCGATTTGTTGCCGTGGTGACAAACGAACGCGCTACTAAGTCAACTGGAAAACACTGCGTTAACGATCCTAAAATAGTGTTTAGCTTTTCCCATCATCCGACCCGGTCCGACCCGGTTCGTGCTGGGAAGCTTCTCGTCCATTGTTCTCGTCTCTGAGCCTCTTTTCATCGATCAAAGTTTAATCTCTGGACGTGAAGCGTGCAACCCTCATCGCCACAGACAGGAAGTGATGTCACTGCTCACCGGAGCCCGGGGCGGCGCCGGCCTCATTGACGTCGACCCGGTTCTGCAGGTCCAGTCTGGTCTGACCGGCCGGGTCCACGGCCACCGTGGTGGATCTGAACATGGGACCAGAACCTGGAGCACTGGGGAGAGATCAACCTGTTAGAAAACCTCAGAGACAAACACATTAAAAAGGATTTTATCTGTTGTAAAACACAAGTTTTACAACAGATAAAATCTACATGTTCTAACTTTGCTGTTCATCATCTGTTGTCTCCGCACATGTTGTAGATTTATTCTGATTCCAGGTTTAAGAAAACTGAGAAATGAAGCTGAAGTTGTTAAGGAGGACGAGAGGAGGAAAATAAAAAGACGAGGAAGTAAAGAGCTGAGGAAGAGAAACGGAAGAAAAGAAGAAGGAAGAAATCAGGATTAAAGAAAGTAAAAATAATAGTAAAATAAAAGGAGAGATAGAAAATAAAGATGAAATTAAAGAGGAGAAGAATCGAACGGAAAAGAGGATGAAAGTAAAAGATGAAATGGGTTCTGTCATTGTTTCCTCTCGGCTTTTTATTTCTGTTTCTTTCTTTTCTTTCAGTTTGTTTCTAAACTGGATTGTCGCAGCGACTGAAAACGTTGGACACGACTTCCTGTTCAGCCGCTCTGTCCTGATTGGTGGAATAATCCCCGTTAAGGAGCGTTCGTTGGTTGCCATGCCGACGGGGCTGTAACCAGGCAGCGAGTTAATGAACTCTATTTTCTTCTGTTTTATTTTTGACTCACGTTTCAACACTGTGACACAAACACGTCATTCCAATTAAATTCCAACCTTCACGCAGGGATTTAAATGATTTGAGGATCGGAAAACAAAAAGAAAATATTAAAATACATTAAAAAGTAAAGCAGCAAAACAGGACAGAAAAGTTCAAGCTAAAATGTGTAATTTTGTATTTATTTGTCTATGAAATTATAAAGAAAGCAGTGAGAAGCAAAATAATACGGAAAATTAATCTTATCAGGTAAAAAATATCTTGATTTTAGCTACGAAATGTTGAGGAAAATCATATCATATTCCATTTAATTCAAATTTTTGCTTATATATATATATATATATATATATATATATATATATATATATATATATATATATATATATATATATATATATATATATATACATATATATATATATATATATATATATATATGTATATTCAAAATATGAGCAAAAATATGTAAAACTCTGCTGTGAAATCTGCAGTTTTTACTGTTAAACAGCAAAGTTACTGTAAACCATTATTATAACCATTATTATTACAGGAGGTTGATGAATATTTTACAATAAAATATAGTATTATATTACAGTTATAGTATTATATAGTATTATTATAGTGTAATATTTTTACTTTAGTGTTAACATCATTTTATGTTGTTATAGTTTTTAATAAAGTGTTAATATATTATGGTTATATTGGTTTAGTATTATTATAATAGTGTTATTATAGTATTATTGTAGTGTTATATTTGTATTATAGTGTTATCATGATTTTTTTTATTGTTTTAATGTAGTGTTATTATATTATTAATTATTATTATAGTGTTGTTGCAAAATAAAAAATGACCCCATATAATGAAGTAAACTGTAAAGTTTTAAATAGCAGCTACATGCAGACACTGGTGATTTTCCGTATCTTCCTCACCAGTCTCCAGGCCTCCTCTCCTCATCATGGAGCCTCCTCTCCTCATCATGGAGCCTCCTCAGCGCTCGCTGCTCCTTCTTCTCCTCCCTGCGCCTCCTCCTCCTCCTGCAGGCCAACGCTCGGTAGAACTCCCTCTGCTTCAGCTCCTTCAGCCGCTGGAGGAAAACACAGCGTAAAGTCATATATTAAAAACTGCTGCACACATCATGAACCTGAAGTTCGAAGGGGATTTTCACATCAGTCGGTATCTCATTAAAAATACTGACTGATTTGTTTACAGTATTGTGTATTTCCTATAAATTAAAAATCAATTAAATACGGGTCCTAAAGTCACTTTATTCTTTAATGTTATGTAAGTGACATGTATGTCCACAGTCACCCACTGTCAACATCAGACAGGAGGAGTTCTAAAGTACTAATGTTCTATAGTTAAAAAGCCATGTGCTGAAGTGAGGATTTTGGTCTAATAAAAATAAACAAATAAACATTTATGTGCCTTGATTTGATATGTTTTGTGCTGAATTTTATGCATTTTTTTGCATCATTACGATGTCAACGACATGAATCTGGAAACTATTCAAACTACAAGCAAATCAATATCTGGAGGTTTTTTGTCTCAAAGCAGAAACAATGCAAAAATTCACCTGTGGTGATAAAGGTTTAGGACGCTTGAACTGTTGAGAGTTTAATCTCATTCATGCTCACATAATAAAAGAGTATGTAATCTCATATGCTTTCCATCAGACATCCTGAGAAAGGAGTAAAACTTTAATAATCTGACTTCATCCTGTCTGCCTTGTAAATCAGGCTGTTGGGACGCTCTAAGGAAGTTTAAAGGTCATGGGACAACTAACAACAAGAGAGAAGAGTGAAAAAACTTCTTGGAGCACCTGTTCTGTAGCTCAGCAGCTAAGACACTGATTTGGAAGTTCACCTGTTGTAGGTTCAATCCCACCTCCAGACTCTTGATAAACTATGACCTATTTGTTTGTAATATTCAAATTTCTCTGTAATGTTCTCCACCTGCACACATCATCTACTGCACGCCTGTCCGTCCTGGAAGAGGGATTCCTCCTCTGTTACTCTTCCTGAGGGTTCTTCCGTTTTTTCTCCCTGTTAAAGGGGTTTTTTAGGGAGTTTTACCTTGTACGATGTGAGGGTCATACTATACGGTCATATAGGTCGTATAGTATGACCTTTTTCAAGCCACATAGTATAGTATGACCTTTTTTGATCAACATAGTATAGTATGACGTATTTTGAGCGACATAGTATAGTATGACCTTTTTGAGCGACATACTATAGTATGACCTTTTTCAAGCCACATAGTATAGTATCCCTTACGAAAATTAACCATGGCTTTACCATGGGAAATACCGTGGTTTTACCATGGTTTTTTGGGTAACCATGGTTAACCATGGTTTTTTTGTGGTAACCATGGTTATACTATGGTTTTTATGTAGTAACCATGGTTCTACCATGGTTTTTGGATACCATAGTATTACTATGGTTGGTTCATGGTACTTCCAAAAACCATGGTAGAACCATGGTTACTACATAAAAACCATAGTATAACCATGGTTACCACAAAAAAACCATGGTAAACCATGACCCAAAAAACCATGGTAAAACCACGGTATTTCCCATGGTAAAACCATGGTTAATTTTCGTAAGGGATGACCTTGTTTGATCAACATAGTATAGTATGACGTATTTTGAGCGACATAGTATAGTATGACCTTTTTTGGGCGACATAGTATAGTATGACCTTTTTTGAGCGACATAGTATAGTATGACCTTTTTCAAGCGACATAGTATAGTATGACCTTTTTTGAGCGATATCGTATAGTATGACCTTTTTGAGCGACATAGTATAGTATGACCTTTTTTGATCAACATAGTATAGTATGACGTATTTTGAGCGACATAGTATAGTATGACCTTTTTTGGGCGACATAGTATAGTATGACGTATTTTGAGCGACATACTAGAGTATGACCTTTTTTGGGCGACATAGTATAGTATGACCTTTTTTGAGCGACATAGTATAGTATGACCTTTTTCAAGCGACATAGTATAGTATGACCTTTTTTGATCAACATAGTATAGTATGACGTATTTTGAGCGACATAGTATAGTATGACCTTTTTGAGCGACATAGTATAGTATGACCTTTTTTGATCAACATAGTATAGTATGACGTATTTTGAGCGACATAGTACAGTATGACCTTTTTTGGGCGACATAGTATAGTATGACTTTTTTTGAGCGACATAGTATAGTATGACCTTTTTCAAGCCACATAGTATAGTATGACCTTTTTCAAGCCACATAGTATAGTATGACCTTTTTTGAGCGACATAGTATAGTATGACCTTTTTCAAGCGACATAGTATAGTATGACCTTTTTTGATCAACATAGTATAGTATGACGTATTTTGAGCGACATAGTATAGTATGACCTTTTTGAGCGACATAGTATAGTATGACCTTTTTTGATCAACATAGTATAGTATGACGTATTTTGAGCGACATAGTATAGTATGACCTTTTTTGAGCGACATAGTATAGTATGACCTTTTTCAAGCGACATAGTATAGTATGACCTTTTTTGAGCGATATCGTATAGTATGACCTTTTTGAGCGACATAGTATAGTATGACCTTTTTTGATCAACATAGTATAGTATGACGTATTTTGAGCGACATAGTATAGTATGACCTTTTTTGGGCGACATAGTATAGTATGACGTATTTTGAGCGACATAGTATAGTATGACCTTTTTTGGGCGACATAGTATAGTATGACGTATTTTGAGCGACATAATATAGTATGACCTTTTTTGGGCGACATAGTATAGTATGACCTTTTTTGGGCGACATAGTATAGTATGACCTTTTTTGAGCGACATAGTATAGTATGACCTTTTTTGGGCGACATAGTATAGTATGACCTTTTTCAAGCGACATAGTATAGTATGACCTTTTTTGAGCGATATCGTATAGTATGACCTTTTTGAGCGACATAGTATAGTATGACCTTTTTTGATCAACATAGTATAGTATGACGTATTTTGAGCGACATAGTATAGTATGACCTTTTTTGGGCGACATAGTATAGTATGACTTTTTTTGAGCGACATAGTATAGTATGACCTTTTTCAAGCCACATAGTATAGTATGACCTTTTTTGAGCGACATAGTATAGTATGACCTTTTTCAAGCGACATAGTATAGTATGACCTTTTTTGAGCGATATCGTATAGTATGACCTTTTTGAGCGACATAGTATAGTATGACCTTTTTGAATCAACATAGTATAGTATGACGTATTTTGAGCGACATACTAGAGTATGACCTTTTTTGGGCGACATAGTATAGTATGACCTTTTTTGAGCGACATAGTATAGTATGACCTTTTTTGGGCGACATAGTATAGTATGACCTTTTTCAAGCGACATAGTATAGTATGACCTTTTTTGAGCGATATCGTATAGTATGACCTTTTTGAGCGACATAGTATAGTATGACCTTTTTTGATCAACATAGTATAGTATGACGTATTTTGAGCGACATAGTATAGTATGACCTTTTTTGGGCGACATAGTTTAGTATGACCTTTTTTGAGCGACATAGTATAGTATGACGTATTTCGAGCGACATAGTATAGTATGACCTTTTTTGGGCGACATAGTATAGTATGACGTATTTTGAGCGACATAATATAGTATGACCTTTTTTGGGCGACATAGTATAGTATGACCTTTTTTGGGCGACATAGTATAGTATGACCTTTTTTGGGCGACATAGTATAGTATGACGTATTTTGAGCGACATAATATAGTATGACCTTTTTTGGGCGACATAGTATAATATGACCTTTTTTGGGCGACATAGTATAGTATGACCTTTTTTGGGCGACATAGTATAGTATGACCTTTTTTGAGCGACATAGTATAGTATGACCTTTTTTGGGCGACATAGTATAGTATGACCTTTTTCAAGCGACATAGTATAGTATGACCTTTTTTGAGCGATATCGTATAGTATGACCTTTTTGAGCGACATAGTATAGTATGACCTTTTTTGATCAACATAGTATAGTATGACGTATTTTGAGCGACATAGTATAGTATGACCTTTTTTGGGCGACATAGTATAGTATGAACTTTTTTGGGCGACATAGTATAGTATGACGTATTTTGAGCGACATAGTATAGTATGACCTTTTTTGGGCGACATAGTATAGTATGACGTATTTTGAGCGACATAATATAGTATGACCTTTTTTGGGCGACATAGTATAGTATGACCTTTTTTGGGCGACATAGTATAGTATGACCTTTTTTGAGCGACATAGTATAGTATGACCTTTTTTGGGCGACATAGTATAGTATGACCTTTTTTGGGCGACATAGTATAGTATGACCTTTTTTGGGCGACATAGTATAGTATGACCTTTTTTGAACGACATAGTATAGTATGACCTTTTTTGGGCGACATAGTATAGTATGATCTTTTTTGAGCGACATAGTATAGTATGACCTTTTTTGAGCGACATAGTATAGTATGACCTTTTTTGAGCGACATAGTACAGTATGACCTTTTTGAGCGAAATAGTATAGTATGACCTTTTTGAGCGACATAGTATAGTATGACCTTGTTTGGGCGACATAGTATAGTATGACCTCTTTTGAGCGACATAGTATAGTATGACCTTTTTTGGGCGACATAGTATAGTATGACGTATTTTGAGCGACATAATATAGTATGACCTTTTTTGGGCGACATAGTATAGTATGACCTTTTTTGGGCGACATAGTATAGTATGACCTTTTTTGAGCGACATAGTATAGTATGACCTTTTTTGGGCGACATAGTATAGTATGACCTTTTTCAAGCGACATAGTATAGTATGACCTTTTTTGAGCGACATAGTATAGTATGACGTATTTTGAGCGACATAGTATAGTATGACCTTTTTTGGGCGACATAGTATAGTATGAACTTTTTTGGGCGACATAGTATAGTATGACGTATTTTGAGCGACATAGTATAGTATGACCTTTTTTGGGCGACATAGTATAGTATGACGTATTTTGAGCGACATAATATAGTATGACCTTTTTTGGGCGACATAGTATAGTATGACCTTTTTTGGGCGACATAGTATAGTATGACCTTTTTTGAGCGACATAGTATAGTATGACCTTTTTTGGGCGACATAGTATAGTATGACCTTTTTTGGGCGACATAGTATAGTATGACCTTTTTTGGGCGACATAGTATAGTATGACCTTTTTTGAACGACATAGTATAGTATGACCTTTTTTGGGCGACATAGTATAGTATGACGTATTTTGAGCGACATAGTATAGTATGACCTTTTTTGATCGACATGGTATAGTATGAACTTTTTTGAGCGACATAGTATAGTATGACTTTTTTGGGCGACATAGTATAGTATGAAGTATTTTGAGGGACATAGTATAGTATGACCTTTTTTGGGCGACATAGTATAGTATGACGTATTTTGAGCAACATAGTATAGTATGACCTTTTTTGGGCGACGTAGTATAGTATGACGTATTTTGAGCGACATAGTATAGTATGACCTTTTTTGGGCGACATAGTATAGTATGACCTTTTTTGAGCGACATAGTATAGTATGACCTTTTTTGGGCGACGTAGTATAGTATGACGTATTTTGAGCGACATAGTATAGTATGACCTTTTTTGGGCGACATAGTATTGTATGACGTATTTTGAGCAACATAGTATAGTATGACCTTTTTTGGGCGACGTAGTATAGTATGACGTATTTTGAGCGACATACTAGAGTATGACCTTTTTTGAGCGACATAGTATAGTATGACCTTTTTTGGGCGACATATGAAGTAACTCACAGTCATCTAAATAGCTTGAGGCTTACTTATGACATCTAGTGAAGGAAAGTCCTAACATTCTTAAAATCATTCAAGTCCACCTTTAGCGTTCCTGCTTTCCACTTTGTCAAGCCCCAGCTTCCACATGTGAAAGCTTCAGTGGGGGCACCTGATCATATGACGTATTTTGAGCAACATAGTATAGTATGACCTTTTTTGAGCGACATAGTATAGTATGATGTATTTTGAGCGACATAGTATAGTATGACGTATTTTGAGCAACATAGTATAGTATGACGTATTTTGAGCGACATAGTATAGTATGACCTCTTTTGAGCGACATAGTATAGTATGACCTTTTTTGAGCGACATAGTACAGTATGACCTTTTTGAGCGAAATAGTATAGTATGACCTTTTTGAGCGACATAGTATAGTATGACCTTGTTTGGGCGACATAGTATAGTATGACCTCTTTTGAGCGACATACTATAGTATGACCTTTTTGAGCGAAATAGTATAGTATGACCTTTTTGAGCGACATAGTATAGTATGACCTTTTTTGGGCGACATAGTATAGTATGACGTATTTTGAGCGACATAGTATAGTATGACCTTTTTTGAGCGACATACTATAGTATGACCTTTTTTGGGCGACATAGTATAGTATGACGTATTTTGAGCGACATAGTATAGTATGACCTTTTTTTAAGGCGACATATTATAGTATGACCTTTTTTGAGCGACATAGTATAGTATGACCTTTTTTGAGCGACATAGTATAGTATGACCTTTTTTGGGCGACATAGTATAGTATGACCTTTTTTGAGCGACATAGTATAGTATGACCTTTTTTGGGCGACATAGTATAGTATGACCTTTTTTGAGCGACATAGTATAGTATGACCTTTTTTGGGCGACATAGTATAGTATGACCTTTTTTGAGCGACATAGTATAGTATGACCTTTTTTGGGCGACATAGTATAGTATGACCTTTTTTGAGCGACATAGTATAGTATGACCTTTTTTGGGCGACATAGTATAGTATGACCTTTTTTGAGCGACATAGTATAGTATGACCTTTTTTGAGCGACATACTATAGTACAACCTTTTTTGGGCGACATAGTATAGTATGACGTATTTTGAGCGACATAGTATAGTATGACCTTTTTTGATCGACATGGTATAGTATGAACTTTTTTGAGCGACATAGTATAGTATGACTTTTTTGGGCGACATAGTATAGTATGAAGTATTTTGAGGGACATAGTATAGTATGACCTTTTTTGGGCGACATAGTATAGTATGACGTATTTTGAGCAACATAGTATAGTATGACCTTTTTTGGGCGACGTAGTATAGTATGACGTATTTTGAGCGACATAGTATAGTATGACCTTTTTTGGGCGACATAGTATAGTATGACCTTTTTTGAGCGACATAGTATAGTATGACCTTTTTTGGGCGACGTAGTATAGTATGACGTATTTTGAGCGACATAGTATAGTATGACCTTTTTTGGGCAACATAGTATTGTATGACGTATTTTGAGCAACATAGTATAGTATGACCTTTTTTGGGCGACGTAGTATAGTATGACGTATTTTGAGCGACATACTAGAGTATGACCTTTTTTGAGCGACATAGTATAGTATGACCTTTTTTGGGCGACATATGAAGTAACTCACAGTCATCTAAATAGCTTGAGGCTTACTTATGACATCTAGTGAAGGAAAGTCCTAACATTCTTAAAATCATTCAAGTCCACCTTTAGCGTTCCTGCTTTCCACTTTGTCAAGCCCCAGCTTCCACATGTGAAAGCTTCAGTGGGGGCACCTGATCATATGACGTATTTTGAGCAACATAGTATAGTATGACCTTTTTTGAGCGACATAGTATAGTATGATGTATTTTGAGCGACATAGTATAGTATGACGTATTTTGAGCAACATAGTATAGTATGACGTATTTTGAGCGACATAGTATAGTATGACCTCTTTTGAGCGACATAGTATAGTATGACCTTTTTTGAGCGACATAGTACAGTATGACCTTTTTGAGCGAAATAGTATAGTATGACCTTTTTGAGCGACATAGTATAGTATGACCTTGTTTGGGCGACATAGTATAGTATGACCTCTTTTGAGCGACATACTATAGTATGACCTTTTTGAGCGAAATAGTATAGTATGACCTTTTTGAGCGACATAGTATAGTATGACCTTTTTTGGGCGACATAGTATAGTATGACGTATTTTGAGCGACATAGTATAGTATGACCTTTTTTGAGCGACATACTATAGTATGACCTTTTTTGGGCGACATAGTATAGTATGACGTATTTTGAGCGACATAGTATAGTATGACCTTTTTTTAAGGCGACATATTATAGTATGACCTTTTTTGAGCGACATAGTATAGTATGACCTTTTTTGAGCGACATAGTATAGTATGACCTTTTTTGGGCGACATAGTATAGTATGACCTTTTTTGAGCGACATAGTATAGTATGACCTTTTTTGGGCGACATAGTATAGTATGACCTTTTTTGAGCGACATAGTATAGTATGACCTTTTTTGGGCGACATAGTATAGTATGACCTTTTTTGAGCGACATAGTATAGTATGACCTTTTTTGGGCGACATAGTATAGTATGACCTTTTTTGAGCGACATAGTATAGTATGACCTTTTTTGGGCGACATAGTATAGTATGACCTTTTTTGAGCGACATAGTATAGTATGACCTTTTTTGAGCGACATACTATAGTACAACCTTTTTTGAGCGACATAGTATAGTACGACCTTTTTTGGGCGACATAGTATAGTATGACCTTTTTGAGCGACATAGTATAGTATGACCTTTTTTGGGCGACATAGTATAGTATGACGTATTTTGAGCGACATAGTATAGTATGACCTTTTTTGAGCGACATACTATAGTATGACCTTTTTTGGGCGACATAGTATAGTATGACGTATTTTGAGCGACATAGTATAGTATGACCTTTTTTTAAGGCGACATATTATAGTATGACCTTTTTTGAGCGACATAGTATAGTATGACCTTTTTTGAGCGACATAGTATAGTATGACCTTTTTTGGGCGACATAGTATAGTATGACCTTTTTTGAGCGACATAGTATAGTATGACCTTTTTTGGGCGACATAGTATAGTATGACCTTTTTTGAGCGACATAGTATAGTATGACCTTTTTTGGGCGACATAGTATAGTATGACCTTTTTTGAGCGACATAGTATAGTATGACCTTTTTTGGGCGACATAGTATAGTATGACCTTTTTTGAGCGACATAGTATAGTATGACCTTTTTTGGGCGACATAGTATAGTATGACCTTTTTTGAGCGACATAGTATAGTATGACCTTTTTTGAGCGACATACTATAGTACGACCTTTTTTGAGCGACATAGTATAGTATGACCTTTTTTGGGCGACATATGAAGTAACTCACTGTCATCTAAATAGCTTGAGGCTTACTTATGACATCTAGTGAAGGAAAGTCCCAACATTCTTAAAATCATTCACGTCCACCTTTAGCTTTCCTGCTTTCCACTTTGTCAAGCCCCAGCTTCCACATGTGAAAGCTTCAGTGGGGGCACCTGATCAAGGACCCCAGCTACAGGTTCAAACCACATGCTGTGTCATTGACAACTCATGATTTTTAAGTACCCCCATCAGCAGTAGTCCAACATTTTCAGGGATGTTTTTCTTGTGCATTTATCATCTTCACTTTCTATACTGGCTTTTAAATTCAGAGGCTAAGAACGCCAAGAAACAGCTTTGAACCAGCACAACTGGTCTTCAGGGTGTGAGGTCTAACCACCTTTGCCAGATGTCCTCTTCATAGGAAGCTGTGATCTCCAAGGGCTTTTATCATCTTAACTCTTTATGTTTGGACTTTAAAAATCACCAAGGTTTGAACCCACGAAAACCAACTACACATCAGCCTTCTAACACGCTGCACTACTCAGCCTGACGTTGCTGTGGAAGTTTCCTAAAACTTTTATTCAATGTTTAGTTTTCTGACTTAAAAAGAGGGAAAGTGGAATAGAATCAGTGACCATAGATTGGTCAAACAGGTGCTTCACCTGCTGAGCTACAGGGTAGGTTCAGGGTTCAGAAGAACTTTCCTTTACAGAACTCACTGTTTCCTCAGGTTGTTGGACTTCAACAAGATTTGAATCCACGTTTAAGAATCAGAGTTCTGACACACTGAGCTGCCCAGTCTGTCACATTAGTAGAAGATACTAGAGCTTTCATTCAACAATTGGGTTTCTGACTTTAAAAGTCTGGAGCAGGAATTGAACCTTCAACTGTTAAGTTACAAACCAGGTGTTCTACCTGCTGAGCTACAGAGGTTTTGTTTCTAGGGCAGTTTCCTTATCCTTACTCTAGACTTTAAAACTTAACAAGACTTGAACCAGCATCTAACAGCGTTCTAACACACTGAGATGATGGAGGAGTTTCTTGAGTCTTGAACCCATGACTCTAAAGCTTTGTTAGAGCTTCCTAACAGTCTGAGCAACAAGGCAGACAGGCTGTCTGATGAAAGATATACACACGAATAGTAAATAGGAAAACATTAATAAAGAAAATAACATTGATTTTAGAGTCTTTTGAAGGAAACTTCTGAACTGTCACCAGGTAACATGGTCACCAGTTACCATGGTCACCAGTTACCATGGTCACCAGTTAACATGATCACCAGTTAACATGATCACCAGTTACCATGGTCACCAGTTAACATGGTCAACAGTTACCATGGTCACCAGTTACCATGGTCACCAGTTAACATGATCACCAGTTAACATGATCAACAGTTAACATGATCAACAGTTAACATGGTCACCAGTTACCATGGTCACCAGTTAACATGATCACCAGTTACCATGGTCACCAGTTAACATGATCAACAGTTACCATGGTCACCAGTTACCATGGTCACCAGTTAACATGATCACCAGTTAACATGATCAACAGTTAACATGATCAACAGTTAACATGGTCACCAGTTACCATGGTCACCAGTTAACATGATCGCCAGTTAACATGATCGCCAGTTAACATGATCGCCAGTTAACATGATCAACAGTTACCATGGTCACCAGTTAACATGATCGCCAGTTAACATGATCAACAGTTACCATGGTCACCAGTTACCATGGTCACCAGTTAACATGATCACCAGTTAACATGATCGCCAGTTAACATGATCAACAGTTACCATGGTCACCAGTTACCATGGTCACCAGTTACCATGGTCACCAGATAATCCAGAACACCAGTCAACTAGTTCCTATAGATCATTGTTTGAGCATCATTAAAGCACTTATGGGATTTTTGCTGTAGAAAAAGGCAGGTTATTGAATCTGAATCTTTTGTGCTCTGACTATGGGAAGTCAGTTTTGAATAACTGGAACAAACTCTCACCTTGTCACTCAGGTGTTTCCACTTTTCCTATTTTGGCTTTAATCTCATATGTGAAAATAGAAGCAGCAACAAGACTTTGTGGACACAAATCATCATTTCATCAGCTGACGTCTGACACACACATCCATGCAGCGTGGTCATTACCATGTATTACCCATGTAAAGCTGGGCCATTAAAGCTAAAATGAAGCCATGAAACCTCCTGATGTGAAGTAGACCTGAGCAGGAAGGAATTCCTTTTACCAGTCGATGGACAGTTCTGATTAATATGCTTCAAAATGTCAGCAAATGTTGAGATTAGATTCTGCTGCTTTCTTGGTGAATTTGTGTTTGTGATGCAGGTCTCATGTGAACCAGCATTTAGCCTGATCCCGTGGTTTACAACACGGTCAATAACACGTTTCTTATCTTATCTGCTCCGTCCCTGTGTTTTCCCTGTTTTCCAACAGCCTGTCTGCGTGATCCACGTTTTCCAAACAGAATCATTCCGAAGCCTTTTGTCCGAGTCTTAAAATAAAAACCACACACACACACACACACACACACAACAGGAGGCCTCCACCTGTGTTCAGAATGATTATTATTTCCTTTGTATGTAGGACTTTCTATCTATTTCAATATGATTACTGCAGAACACCAAACACCATCTACTGTGGTATTTGACATTGTGAAAGTGTTCTGCAGGAATATCATAGAAAAGATGTCACACACACACACACACACACACACACACACACACACACACACACACATATATATATAAATATATATGTGTGTGTGTGTGTGTGTTGTATGTATTTGGGGGGTTCAGGGTTTTATGTCTGTCCAAACTTTAAATTGGACAAACAAACAAAATAAGTTTTTACTCAATTAAAAATGTATAAAGGTCAAAGTTGATTAAGTAATACCATCTAATAAGGTAATAGATAAAAACATCTGTGTCCACAGGATCCAGTCTAAAGTGTAAAACACACATTGAATTATGGACTAAGTAAAGGAACGTGGTTACAGTAGATGCTGCTGTTGAACGTTGACGGGATGTTCTGTACGTGTTCGTTAACATGACTCCACTAAGACGTGTTTTACTGTTTGTCACAGCAGCATTTATTAACAGAGATGAACAGACTCTGCTTCATTTAACACAGACGACTAAACACACTGATCCATCAGATATAAAATAATAATAATAATTCAGGACGTTCCTGCATATTTCATCCATAAAGAGACTGATCCTCATCTGATGTGTAAAAACGTCCTGATAATTGTCTGTGTTTTGTTTACGGAGGTAATAACAAAGTTATTTGACATTGATGTAATAATAATTCACTGTTACAGCACTTTAAAGTGTGTATTTTATAGGAGTTTACTCCAGCTTTTATACTTCTATCAACTTTCACTTTTATTCGACTGCATTTCCCTCAAACAAATCACCACAGAAATAAAATAAAAGCTGCAAACAGCCTGATATGCACGTGACTTGTGACATCACAAATAGTCTGAAAGACAATTCTGCATCAATAATTAGTTTAAACAATGTGTGGCAGAAACCTGAAAAAAATATATAAATAAATATGATAAATATTAAATATTATTTTATAAATAAACTTTAACTCTATGTTAAATAAACGTTTCATTATCGGCATTCAGAAAACAAAGATGGACGTCTAATTGATGCAGATGTTCGTTAGGAGATCGTAGAAACGTACGATGAAGCCGTGGACTACGAATTAGATATGAACACACGTATATATATATATATATATATATATATATATATATATATATATATATATATATATATATATACGTGTGTGTGTGTGTGTGTGTGTGCACTAGAGGAAGGCGTGCTGGCGTTCTTGGTGCTGTCCTTCCCTGAGTCCTGATCCGTTTCCTGGTTCCTGTCAGTGAATAAACCTCCGTCCACCACGAGGAGACGAGTGCCTCCATCTTTGTATTGATCACTCTGCATTATTGATGATCAGAGTGTGATTGTGTCCACGCTGTTAACGTGGTCGCTGCGTTCAGCTGGTGCAATAAGATTCTGCTGCAGTTTTATCGATGATTTAGCTTCACCCTCGATTCTTTCTCTCCTGTTTTAATTCCTCCAGAATTAGACTCTAGACGTTATAAAATCTAATTGATTACAGCTTTAGAACAAGTGGCTTCTTTAAGTTTCTTTATTTTCCCACTAGAGACACGTTGAAATTCAGCTGCTGCGACGCCTTAAAAACAACAGGTTTAATCCAGGAAGTCCTGCCTCGTCTCTTTGTTAACGTTGTTCCATAAACATCCTGAAGAAATTCACCTTCATGGTGATTATCGTCTCGGTGATTTATTCGTGATTATTTCGGAGTGTGTGGTTCAACTTAAAGGAATATTTATGTTTCCATCACTTTAATAAAGTGAATCAGGATGAAGACGCATCGATATTCCATGAAACCAACACCAACGCTGTTTTTGGCTCAGTCACATTCTTCCTCTGATTCTGGCTGTTGGACACAAAAGCTGAATTTTCCAAGAAGAGATTGAAAAAGCACAAAGGTTCCAACAAAGGGACGTCGCTGAGATTCTGTTCAAGTATTAAAATGTCCCTTTGAACATCAACAGAAAAAGGCTTTTCTGAATAATCTGAACATGTCGTGTTTTTAACGTGACGTCGAATCCTGAAGATTCCTGAAATAATTCACGTGGCTTTAAAGTGATGAACACGTATGAAACGTAATATTTAAGAAGGAAGCAGCAAACCTATATTATAATATATATATGTTTATATGAATGATGTAAACGAATATGTGATAAATAATAAACTTACCACATACACATGTTCATCTGTCTCTGTCTGTTCACGTCTTCATGACTTGTTTTTAGATTTGATGAGTTTCATGAATAAATGATTAATTGAGTACTTATGGATGAACTTCCTGTTCCTGTTTTACTGGGAATTACTGCTATAAACTGTCCTTACAGTACAGAATTATTCCAGAATAAAAGCCGCATAGATGTAAGTGTTTTAACGTTAGTGACTGATAAAGAAGAAACTTTTACACGTAAAACAAATCTATTACTGTCTATTCTGTGTTACAGATGGGTGAGAAGAATTGGACAGATTATAGTTTAAAACAGTAAAACACCAAATACCAGGAAAAATCATAGAAAAAAATTAAACTTGATCAGAAAAGTCCATTTTTTATAACTTTATAAGTGAAACCAGACCCATGAAAGAAGAAGGCGGCGCCTTCATTTCCTGTGATAAAGTCACGTGGACATTTCCTGCTTCACACAGAAACCTGGGACGGTGTAAAGCTGAGGACTTAGAACTGTGTGTGTGGTTTTCTGTGTCGTTCTTTAACGTGTCGGAGCAGGTTTACCTCCTTCATTCAGGCTTCATGTCCTTTCTGCAGCTAACGAGCTCATAAACCACAGAAATCACTGATCGCATTGACTCCCACCACGAGGGCAAAAAGAAGTTTAATCAGGGATGAAACATCTTTTTTCCTGCTAAAAAGTTATCCATTCAGTTTAATTTTAGTTTTGCTTATTTAAAGTTTTTTCCTGCTTTTTTCCAATTTATCCTTATTTTATATAAACTAAAATATGAGCAAACAAGTCAAACCAGAAGCGTTGTGAATCTGCAGGTATTTACTGCTGAAATCACCATTACAGTAAATCAAGCTTTATTTGACAATAAATCACAGGTTTTAATGAGTTTTAATAGTGTTAATTAACCAACACTGTGAATACGACTGAAATCACATTAACTTGACTTTATTCCATAAATGCTTATTTCTTTTATACTACATGGCTTCGTCCTGTAAGGTTGTTCATAGTAATAATAATAATTCTGGTTCTGTTCTGGTCCGGTGTGGACTCACCAGTCTGTGGTGGTTGTGTATGTGGTTCTGGTTCTGGTTCTGGTTCTGGTGTGGACTCACCTGTCTGTGGTGGTTGTGTATGTGGTTCTGGTTCTGGTCCGGTGTGGACTCACCAGTCTGTGGTGGTTGTGTATGTGGTTCTGGTTCTGGTTCTGGTCCGGTGTGGACTCACCTGTCTGTGGTGGTTGTGTATGTGGTTCTGGTTCTGGTCCGGTGTGGACTCACCAGTCTGTGGTGGTTGTGTATGTGGTTCTGGTTCTGGTTCTGGTCCGGTGTGGACTCACCTGTCTGTGGTGGTTGTGTATGTGGTTCTGGTTCTGGTTCTGGTCCGGTGTGGACTCACCTGTCTGTGGTGGTTGTGTATGTGGTTCTGGTTCTGGTCCGGTGTGGACTCACCTGTCTGTGGTGGTGGTCGTAGGAGTTGATGTGGTTGTCGAACTGCTGGTGCCTCTCGTACTGTTTGTCACAGAGTTCACAGTAGAAGCTGGAGTCAGCGTCATCCTGGACAAAGACAGAGACGAGTTTCAGCTGCTTCCTGTCACATGACACCAACTTCCTGCTAAAGGTTCTATATTCAAATACAGTTAGAATGTATTTGTGTGTGTGTGTGTGTGTGTGTGTGTGTGTGTGTGTGTGTGTGTGTGTGTGTGTGTGTGTGTGTGTGTGTGTGTTGAATTTACAGCCTGAGACACTACAGGTCATAAAGTGTGTTTATGGGAAACATTTATTCATCATACTCAGGCTTTTAATTTGTTACCTGTCATGGATGGAGAATGTGTGTGTGTGTGTGTGTGTGTGTGTGTGTGTGTGTGTGTGTGTGTGTGTGCTGTCATGTGGACTGATGCTGTCTCTATTGCTTCCGATGGCTAATGGGTCCTTCAATCACAAATATTGATCAGCAATCTGAGTGTCTGAGTGAACACACACACACACACACACACACACACACACACACTCATCAATAGATTTTAATACAGCATTGGTTCTTTTACTTTCACAGACATTCACAGCTTTAAAGGAGCAAAAAAAAGTTCACGTCCAACACAAAAACAAAAAAAAGAAAACACTCATTTCCAGAGTGTGTGTGTGAATATTAATTACTATTGTTAATATTAATTCATTCATTACTATTGTTAATAATAATTCATTCATTACTATTGTTAATAATAATTCATTCATTACTATTGTTAATAATAATTGATGATGATGCTCTGCACTAACAGTGAATCTTGGTTTAGGCTCCAGCAGCTTTAGTTCCTGTTGGGCTTTAATGGGTTAAACTGGCTTTAATGGGTTAAACTGGTTTAATGGGTTAAACTGGTTTAATGGGTTGAACTGGTTTAATGGGTTAAACTGGTTTAATGGGTTAAACTGGCTTTAGGAGCTGAGCCTCCATCTTGTTTCTTCACCACAGACGTCGTCCTGCAGGTTTCTGGAAACATTCATTTATCCACAACAAAAAGATGCAGACAGTCTCTTCCTCCTTCGTTGGGCCAGTTCACCAAAAAGCTGCAGAGCTGCTGCAGGATTTAACTTTAAGTTTCCTGAGCGAAGCAGCGAAGCAGCGAAGCCACGTTTAATGGACACCAGGCCAACGCCATCTTTAACGATATAATGCAAACCAATGCCGTCTTTGATTAAATAATGCAAATGTAATGCCGGGTTGTGTAATGCAATAACGCAGCATCAACTGGTTGTTTAATGGGATTAAAGCGCTGCTGTGATCGCTCGTCTGAGGAGCTAATGGCGGCTGCTGCGACGTCAGCGACGTCTCTGTTTGTCTTCGTTTGTCTCCATCTGTCCTCTGCTGTTTGTCGTTTTCCACTCGTCCCACTTTGATGGAGTTCAGAAAGCTTCTTTCTTCTTTCTTTCTTTTCTGCTGCAGCTTTTAGCGACAGAAAGAAGGAGATTTCCAACTCGTACAAACTGACGCTCACAGACCTGGACTGAAGGTCGTGTCAGACTGAACGTTCCCATGTTTAAAGATAAATCAGTGTGACATTAATGGAGATGGAGTGTGTGTGTGTGTGTGTGTGTGTGTGTGTGTGTGTGTGTGTGTGTGTGTGTGTGTGTGTGTGTGTGTTGAGAAGTTAAAGTGCTTCTGTTTTCCCAGTTTAACCCTTTCACTCATGAGTTCTCTACAGTCTCCTCAGATAAAGTATTTTATTGGTGTTGGAGCTGAGGCTCCTCGTGTGGTTTGGAGTAAAACTCACAGTAAAACACGTGAACCAGGAAGGTGTAGTAACTTCAGCAGGAGTTTAGTAACACTACAGGGTGATATAACATTCCTTTAAACTAGCTGATTCACCAAAGTAAAAGTAATTAGTAATAGGTGTGTATTTGTAGATCAGTGAAATACTTGGTTTGTGTTGAATCTATTGAAGGTGAAGTTACAGTGTGAGTTACTGGATCAGTGTCAGTGTTAAACCATGTTAGAAATGTCTGTTTGTTCTCCTTTAAAAGCTGTGGATGTCTGTGACTGTAGAAGAGCCACTGCTGTGTTAACTCTATTGATGTGTGTGTGTGTGTGTGTGTGTGTGTGTGTGTGTGTGTGCCTGTGCTAAATCAGAATGCATCAGCACAGCCGAGCTCATTCATCTAATTGAAAGGAAAAGAAATCAAATAGTCGACCAACGCCACTCGGCTCCAATATGTTTTATTATATTTGTGGGATGTTCAGGTCATTTAGAGACAAACTGAATCCTTTTATTCCTGGTGAAGTCGTCCAGAAGAAGAACAGAGAAGAGACAAGAAGAAAGCAGCAGTGCAGCGTACTGTAGAGACTGGATGGAAGGAAAACACATCCTAATTGGGCCAGTGAGCTGCTTCTTGTTCATTTATTAGACAGTGGATGTGGGTCAAGATCAGAGGATCAGAAGGTTGATTCTGCTGAACAGACAGGCTGCTGTCTGCTGTGGCACAAAGGATGAGGAGCCGAAATCTATATATATATATATATATATACTGTATATATATGACCTGTTATATCCATATTCATTGGTTATTTAATATTAGAAAACACGGCTCCATTAACTAACATTAAAACACTTCATCTATTCATCTACTGTACACTGAGTGTACCAGAACTACTACTACTGCACACACTGAGTGTACCAGAACTACTACTACTGCACACACTGAGTGTACCAGAACTACTACTACTGCACACACTGAGTGTACCAGAACTACTACTACTGCACACTGAGTGTACCAGAACTACTACTACTGCACACACTGAGTGTACCAGAACTACTACTACTGCACACTGAGTGTACCAGAACTACTACTACTGCACACACTGAGTGTACCAGAACTACTACTACTGCACACACTGAGTGTACCAGAACTACTACTACTGCACACTGAGTGTACCAGAACTACTACTACTGCACACACTGAGTGTACCAGAACTACTACTACTGTACACTGAGTGTACCAGAACTACTACTACTGCACACTGAGTTTACCAGAACTACTACTACTGTACACTGAGTGTACCAGAACTACTACTACTGCACACTGAGTGTACCAGAACTACTACTACTGCACACTGAGTGTACCAGAACTACTACTACTGCACACTGAGTGTACCAGAACTACTACTACTGCACACTGAGTGTACCAGAACTACTACTACTGCACACTGAGTTTACCAGAACTACTACTACTGTACACTGAGTGTACCACACATGGAGCTGCAGTCTCACACTGAGGTGGGTTTCCTGGTCCTGATGAAGGACTAGAGGGAAGAGGAGGAACCCAAACAAGAAAACAAGGCAGACAGAAGCGAGCGAGTTTTTATTGGCATTAAATTACTGAGTTTCTGTGAGAAGACGCGGCTCAGCCAGCATTAAATTGAAGATTTGCAGGCATCAAGGTTAAAAAGTCCAATTTGGGTGAAAAAACAGACAGAATTCCAACAATCACATATCACAGTGTGTGTTTTCTGTGCTCCTGTGATTGTAAAGAATAATTATCATCCACTGAATGTTTTACAGACGCAGGAGAACGGAATGTTCCCAGCTCAGTAACTTATGATACGTGATGTCGCTGACTAAACAAACACGAAACAGACGAAATGAGTAAATGATTCAAATGTCCAGACGTGCTGCTAAGAATAAGTATCTTGAAGTGAATAATGACAATGGTCTAATTTTCTATCTGGTTTGAGTCCAGGCAGTAGAAGCGACGGGGAGCTGGTTGTTGGAATGATGCACCAACGCTCCCATCAGGCTTTTCCGTGTTCCTCCCTCATGCTGCCAACATGGCGGCGGGCGCAGCATGTGGATCTCACATGTAAAACATACGGGTGCGTGTCAGCTCAGTGGGACAGGTCCGCGAATAGAACATCCACAGTTTGAAGAAGACGCAAGAAGACGCTTATTGTTTGCAGGAAACTGCACCGTCTTGGCACCGCTCGCTGCATAGAAGCGATAAACTCGGCTTTGCTGGTGGACTTCAATGTTGTACGAGCAGATACTACTATGAGAGATTAAACGTCTGCACAACTTTCACAACAGGAAATCGTACTCGATGATTTAGATCCGCTATGATTTGCTCACGGAGGCATCAGAATGTAAAAAATAAAATCAATAATAGAACTGTAATTGGTGCCTGTTTAAAAGTCTTATTTACTGCAACGTTACCAACAAACAGAAAATTCTAATTGATCCAGTGAAACCAGGACTTTTTCCTTATAATTACCAAAATGTAATCATCTGTTCATGGACCCATTCCAACATTAAATGATTATTCAATGCCAACAAACAGACAAAGTTACCTCCTCAGCGATTTTTTAGATTAAATATATTTTTTTTCATTTTTAGATTTTTCCCTTATGTATTTGTAAGTTTGAAGTTTTATGCTTTTCAGTTGCAGGATTTATGTTTTCAGAAAAGATGGGTCTGTGTGAGATTAACTTTTATTTTTTAAATGTATTATATATAAATAAACGCTTTAGCTAGGACTCACGGGTCTGCTGCTTATGAGGCAAGAACACTACCCCCTACACCCCCAAATTAACAATAACAATATAAAAACCACGGTTTGACTATCCCTCAGATAAAAACTTTACCAAAAAGGACAGAAATATACATTCATACAAGGATCCCTCCATCGCATCATGAACAAACCATATGTGAAGGTTGAGTCAGAATTGAACAGACTGACAGACGCTGCTTGTTCCACATGAAGATGAATACAGGACGGATGCTGCTAAAGACCTGAGAGATCAGACATATGGCCGTGCAGCTGGCTTCATGCCCCCCATGCAGAATTGATGCTTATTTTACGTGAAGGGGGGAGTAACGTTTCGAACAGCGTTTCCGTATCATCCACACGGTGAGTTTTGCAAACCGAACTTGGAGCCTCTTCATCCATGTGTGATGATCGCCTGGTTCCATTCAGTGTTTTCATCCGGATAATTAGGAGTTAACCTAATTATCTGGATGTGACGTTACGTCATCTGGAACTTGGACTGACCTCTGTAGGATAATTACAGCAGCAACAGGTCTCTGGTGGAATGAATCCCTCTTTGCCTTAACCAGGTTATGACATCAAACCTGGATTTAAACTAGTTTGGTAAACAGCAGATGTCTGGCTGCACGTGACCTTTGTTTCAATTATTTCATTTAAAGGTGAATTAGGTCTTAACTCCACACTGAAAGATGGAAATTTAAAGGTGCTGTATTGTACTTTTTCAATAAGAAGCTCTAAAGTCTAAATACTGACACATGCTGCAAAACCCCAAAAATAGTCTTCATGACTTTTGTGAAGTTGTGATGTGAAAACGACTAAAAAAGGGAAAAATTTGGACATTTTCAACTAAAAAGAAACTAAACTATTAGTAGTTTGGTTCATTAAATGAAGAAAATGCTGAGGATTTAAACTCAAACAGCAACTATAGCGTAAAGTCCTGTATGAGGCCTGAACAGTGTTGGTCATGTCGGTACCAGTAAAGTTGATGGATCCGTTGGTTCTGGGCGTCAGCAGCTTCTGGACCAGGATGGATCTGCTCATCATTTCCAGTCCAGACAGGAGGGGACTCTTCCCCACACAGCTCTTTCGTTATTGATGTAAACCGATGCAAATTAAAGCTGAGGCTCCACGCTTTAATAATGCACCCGTCTATTATTTTATTTCAAAGCCAAAGCGCTGAAGGCTCCAGAAAAAGGCGGCGCCGGTCCAAACGCTGCGACTCGCTGCACGGACCGAACCTTCAACCTGCAGCTCGTCAGGGAAGAAGCAGAACCACGGCCAACAAACGCCAGTTTGACTCAGCATCTGTAGGTTAGTGCTGAGCATCGTTTCACTGCAGCTAGAGGATGGAAGGATTTTATGTGTGAGATAAAAAGAAATAAACATCTGACCACATGTCGCTCTGCAGCTTCTTTTACGACAATCAACATAAAACTCACTTTAATCAGTGAGTTGTTGCAGCCCTCGACTATTTATCTATTGATTAAAACAAATAATCCATTAGTGGTTTGGTTCATACATGTGAAAAATGTTTCTCAAAACCTAAAATGTCTTTTTTTGTCCTCAACCCAAAGATCATCAGTTTACTGTTATAGAAGAATAAAGAAACCAGGAAATGAAAGAGTTAAAATGACTCTACTCACCAACTACTTGCTGCAGCTGGATTGAACATTATTCAGTTTCTTTAGCAGCAGGTGACGTTTTCTCTACACAACCACAGATTTCATCTCTTGAACCCTGACACTGACCACATGTCTGAGCAGAACCAGGAAGTGGTGAATCAATTACTCATTCATACACTTCCACTGAAACGCTGCAGAGACTGAAATCTTCACCTGATGTTTCTGGACTGAACTTTTCCGTCTATCAGGAACTAAAAGACGGAACTTTGCCACTAAATGTCTGTAAAGCTGCTGATTTACTCAGACGCTCAGAACCACGTTAAACAGCATTTAGAAAATGAGCAGCAGCGTTTTTTTTCTTTGCTTTAATTTCTGAGAATCAGCCTCAGAGATTCCTCCATCCTTCAGAGATTTTTATTCTGTCCAGTGAATTCACAGGTTCATCGCAGCCAATTCCATCTGACGCCGCGTCGCACACAGGTGGGCTAGCTTCCAGACACACACACACACTCACACACACACACACACACACTCTCTCTTGATGGTGATATTTCATGGCTCATTTGTCTGAGTGCCTGAACAACAGAAAAGAGAGAGAGAGATAAAAACTAATAATAGAGAGAGGGATGAATAATAGAAAGAAGAGATGAGAACAAATAATAAGAGAAGACGAGATGAGGAGGAGGAGGAGGTAATGATGCAGGAATAAAACCATCCTCAGGTCCTTTGTCTCCTCCTTCCCGTCTCCTCTCGTCTTTTCTCGTCTTTTCTCTCGTCTTTCAGCTCGTTTCATCATCGCGTCCAGACCGGCTCAGAGCCTCTGAATGAATCGAACCCCCGTGGACTCTGTGGTTCGTGTGATGTTCCTCCTCCGTCGTCGTGAGGAACCGACTCGTCGTCCTATCGACATGCAGCTCGTGTCCAGGTGTCTCTGTGATGTCACACCTGACGTTTAAATTCTCATTTGATTTTCGTGTACATTTATAATTAATAATTAACTTCCTGTTTCTACCTGTAGCAGCTACAGTCGCCTTCTAACACACTGAGGAGCCCCCCCCCCACAGAAACACTGCTGCGCTGTGATTGGCCGAGAATACGGACGCAAAGTTGTGTTAAAATAAATCTACAGAATAGTCAGAACCAATGAAGTTAGAATATTAAAACTGTTTTTTACTACAGAAAAAATAATTTATTTAGTGTTGTAGCTTCAGTAATGTACATTAT
Organism: Eupleurogrammus muticus; assembly: GCA_036785175.1. NCBI lineage: Eukaryota > Metazoa > Chordata > Actinopteri > Scombriformes > Trichiuridae > Eupleurogrammus > Eupleurogrammus muticus. Next base: position 986,958 of record JAYKQN010000029.1, read on the forward strand.
CTATATCGATTATTGAAATAGAGAAAGAATGCATCACTTTTTTTACATTTGATCTCAAAAGAAAAAAAACAAAAGAAGAAGAAAAGAGAGGAGAAGAAGAAGAAGAAGAAGAAGAAGAGGCTTTGACAGGAATGTGACATCCCCTGAATCACGACTCCTTTCTTCTCCCCCTGACCAGCTCCTCCTCCTCCTCCTCGTTACTGCTGCTTTAATTAGCACCAATGATACAGACTTCAGAGAGAGGAGGATGGAGGGATGGAGGATGGATGATGGATTATGGAGGCGACTACGGAGGGGAGGAAGTAGAGGGCTGGAGGAAGAGGAGGAGGCTGTGAGTCCACGTTAGTGGGTTAATTACACAAGTTTCCCTCCTACTGCTTTAGTTAAAGGAAAAAAGACGTGATCAGAAGATGGAAGGAGTTTGACTGTGGAATAATTAACAGTTAATAAGCAGATGAATAATGATGTTACACGACAGTCTGTTGTAAGAGCTTGAAATAACATCTGAATATGTTGCTTACTTTAAAATCCTCATATTAATTAAGTTAAGTGACCAAGAAGCTTAATATTCTGTAGATTCAAACATAATTAAATCCTGAGTTGTTTTCAGAGATTTTATGAAAAGTGTTAAAAGGTCAATGAAGAATCATGTTTGACAAGATGAAGCACTGGAATATAAAAGTAGTGGATGGCATGTGTGTTTTTCATTTTATTAAAAGAGAGTTTGGTATCGACTTTTAAACATGAAAAAAAATGGTAATTAATTAATCAATTAATCAAGTGAACAGCTCAACTCAAGTTATTTTGACATTAATTTTTCTGTCTGGTTAATATAAATAGGGGGGCAGTTATTGTGTTGTTGTGACATCACAAGTCCTGTTTTTTTGGCTTGGTTTCTGATTAAGAACTGTGAGCTCTGCAACAAAAGAAGGGGCTGATTGATTGATTGATTGATTGATTGATTGATTGATTGATTGATTGATTGATTAATTGATTGATTGACTAAGGAGCTGATAAATTTAAGGAGGTTTGAACTGAACCATGTTGTTGTTTCAGAAAGACAACGTGAGGATGGAGCTGGAGCTCGGTTTGGAAGTAACGTAGAACAGGGTGTCATCTGCAAATCGGCGGACATTCATTTTAATTAAGTGGAAGATGTGGCTGAAGGGAGGGGGCAGGTTATAAAGAGAAGGGGACCAGGACAGAACCCTGGGGGGCCCCTGCTGTGATTGGGAGGGGACGAACCAGCAGCTACTTCACAGTTTTTTCAGGTATTAAAACGAAACTTATTCCATGTATTTCAGATGTTTGATAAACCTGATGACCTCCGACTTCTAGGGACACTGTGATTGGCTCATATCTCACGATGTGATTGGGTTAGAAACAGAATTATAAACCCTGATCAGTATGATTGACATCCAGACTTTCAGCTGTCAGTGCCAATCAGATTTAAAAGCGAAGCGGCCAAACAGGAAGTGGCCTTATATGGCTTTATATCTCAGCCAAAGTTTTCTTGCTTTAAACTTGTTGCGGGTGCGTAGGAACATTTCTATGACTTAACTGCATCTGCTTGGCCCTCATTGCTGCTTGCGTCTCTATTTTTGATTCTTTTTGCTGTCGTTTGCTGATTCATGTGTCGAGAATTGCACATAATAAAAGTTCACTGACAATTGTGTTGTAATAACAGCGAATATGAAGAGTCTGCATTTACTGTGTGATTTCAAACCTTTTTTATCCCCAATTCTCATCCTCCCTCATTGCCATCGTATCCTGGCTTTTCCACTTCCCAGCATCCTTTGGCTCGTGACTCTACTTTGTTGAGTCTGGCTCGTTTTCAGCTGATCGATGAGCTTTCTGTTGTCAAAGAAACTAATAAAATAATAAACACAACTTAAAAAGCAAAGCAATGCCTATTGTCTCTATGTAAGAGCCTCAAGCACTTCAACAAATTGGTTAACATCCCCTTCTCACATTGTTTAATTAAAATAGATTTGAGAGGCCTGAAGAGAAAAAAACAGTTTTTACAATAAAGAGCTGAGAAACGCATTAGAGCGAAAGTAGTAAAATCTCTGTATAGTTAACATTTTATGAATCCACTTCAATGATGAATGATGAAAACCTGCTTAAAAGGATCTTTTATCCTTAAATTCACTCGTTATTAACGATGACAACACCCTTTTCTCCGTGTACTGGTGAATTAATCTGTGAAAACCCCAAAGCTCCTAATAGAGGTCCAGCATGACACTAAATACAGTATTTTATCTGCAGTAAAACACAACGTCACTGTTACAGCATCAATACATATCATCCATTATAATGAAATAATGATCTTTGCATTGCAGGTAATTGATATATATATATAATATGATTTAGGCCAGTTTTGTCTTGTTTTAAGTTGAACATTTTAATTCAATAAACCATTTTTATCTGTAGTAAAACACAATGTTGTGATTTTTTTCTCCACTGTTCTAACTCTATTTCCTGTTTATCATCACCATAAACAGATTCTGACTCTTCTGTATCTCCTCACATGTTGTAGATTTATTCTGATTCCAGGTTTCAGTCCAATAACCTTTGTGTTTGTGGAGATGTTCCACATTTATTATCTCTTAGAGGAAGACTAAACTGCAAAACAGGCCTGTGGCTTGAGTGGTTAAAGAAATCTGCATCAGTGAGATGGGAACGCGATGGGCATATTGACATTAATATTGCATCACTTTCACTGAGTGTTTGCCATGTTGTTTGTTAACGCGACCCACATTCTAGCCAAATAGGCTAATCTTATGAATAAACATTGTGTTGAACTAGACAACACACACACACACACACACACACACACACACACACACACACACACACTTGAAACGTCTTCACCACTAAGGCTTCAATGCAGGTCTCTTTTCTCACAATTACAGAGTCACATGAGGTTTTATTGCTCCCGTAAAACGCAGCTGAAGGAAAGCCGTGATTTTAGATTTTAGTTTTTTTTCCACTGAGATCGACCTTTCCCGGTTCTAAACACACCAGAGGTGTGAAAGCTGCTCCAGACCGAGGCGACCCGCTCGCTCTGAACCTCCGTGTTCCAGTCGATATAACAGGCTTTTATCCGGCAGGAGCCAGAACCTGGAGACCGCGGAGCGGCCATATTGGATTTGAAGGTTTAGATTAATAAAACACATTTGAGAGGCGGCTTTGATCAAATAAAATGTTTGTCAGCGTGTATCGTCCTGGAAGACAAGAAAAAATGTGTTGGGTGAAGACCTTGGCGAGCTGTGAAAACACCGGGGTCCCCTGAATGTACCATTCGTGTGTGTGTGTGTGTGTGTGTGTGTGTGTGTGTGTGTGTGACAGCGAGTGTGTTATGTAGCAGGAGGTTTCTGCAGCCAGAGAGCCAGATGGAGACAAATGGATGATCTTTCAAGACAACAGCCCTCCAATTAACACAGAGACACACTCACAAATCACTCTCACACACTTATGTAAAGCACACACACACACACACACACACACACTCAACCAGGTCTCATTTCTTAAAAAAAGACGCTCAGCTTGGACGTAAAATAAATACATTTAATAAATAAATAAAAGCAACAGTTCCAGAGATGGTTGAGGAAGAAACAACAGCTTCATCTATTCTTCATTCGGGTCGTGCAGAAAAAAAGAACGAATGTCTTGTTCGAGTGGGAACTTTATGACATGTGTTGCATTTGGAAATTAATTTTCATGCCTGTGCAGCCTCGGCTGTAAATTACATTTGGTGATTTACGGTCAGCGGCTCGATCAGCAGAACTATGAAAGTTCATCTCAGTCACCCACGGTAATTGAATTTAAGCTGAAATATCACAAATACAGTAGATGCAGATACTCAACTGTAGCCTGTACTGCAGAAGTATTGCAGTAAAGTATTGAGGAAACTATACACTATAATCTAACAATGTTTAATCTGTTAAACCCCTCATCACAGCATTGAGGTTCATTCATAAATCACACTGGAAATCCTCAGCTATAACACTAAAAGTATTTTTATATGTAGTAAAACACAATGTTAGATTTTTTGTCATATTTGTTGTGTAACAGCAAAATGATTTTGACTCTTCTGCAGTCACCTCACATGTAGATTTGTTTTGCATAGTTTCAGAAATAACATTTATGTTCATTTTATTTCATCAGACCATTACTTCACATCATCACTCTACCGAAAACAGAAATAAAGGCCTGTCTCTAATTTTGACCTCAGTCCAATAAAGGCCTGGGCCTATATTAGAGGATTTATGGTATGTACGACTTTGGGAATAAAGTAAGTATTCAAAATATGTTTATTATTATATTATCAGTTGTTAGTAATTTATTGGCTGTTATTATTCATTAATACATTATTTGACATTATTATATTATCTGACAATATTACATTATCTGACAATATTACATTATCTGATGTTATTACATTATCTGACGTTATTACGTTATCTGACGTTATTACATTATCTGATGTTTTTACATTATCTGACATCACATTAACCAGAATAAAGCAGAGAGGAATAAAGAGGAATGAACCACATCAGGATTCTGAGGTGATATTTATTCTTTTGAGCTCCATGGCCCAGAAAACAAAGATTTCTGATCCACGGTTTAGAGAAGTGGACACGATGAGACTGGTTGTTACATCCCTACACCTCCTCCTCACCTCCTCCTCCTTAGACCTCCTCACCTCTACACCTCCTCCTCCCTACACCTCCCTACACCACCTCCTCCTCCCTACACCTCCCTACACCACCTCCTCCTCCCTACACCTCCCTACACCACCTCCTCCTCCCTACACCTCCCTACACCACCTCCTCCTCCCTACACCTCCCTACACCTCATCCTCCCTACACCTCCTCCTCCCTACACCTCCCTACACCACCTCCTCCCTACACCTCCCTACACCACCTCCTCCTCCCTACACCTCCCTACACCTCATCCTCCCTACACCTCCTCCTCCCTACACCTCCCTACACCACCTCCTCCCTACACCTCCCTACACCACCTCCTCCTCCCTACACCTCCCTACACCTCATCCTCCCTACACCTCATCCTCCCTACACCTCCCTACACCACCTCCTCCTCCCTACACCTCCCTACACCACCTCCTCCTCCCTACACCTCCCTACACCACCTCCTCCCTACACCTCCCTACACCACCTCCTCCTCCCTACACCTCCCTACACCTCATCCTCCCTACACCTCATCCTCCCTACACCTCCCTACACCACCTCCTCCTCCCTACACCTCCCTACACCACCTCCTCCTCCCTACACCTCCCTACACCTCATCCTCCCTACACCTCCCTACACCTCCTCCTCCCTACACCTCCCTACACCACCTCCTCCTCCCCCCAGCAGCGACACCATGACCAGGTTCAGTTTCTCTTTCTGCCCTTTTCGCCGCACATTTAATAAAGTGACTTGTTATTGAACCTGAACTCTCCCTCATTGAATCCTGCGAGCTGTAACACACACACACACACACACACACACACACACACACACACACACACACACACA
>JAYKQN010000029.1:995000-1010000 GCA_036785175.1 Eupleurogrammus muticus
ATCATCAATTGGTCAGATTCATTATATTGTCCAACATGTTCATTATGAACCAGATCTGTTAATCATCAGATTTCCTTTTCTTTTCTCCTCATAATAAAACCCGAGTCACGGTGAAGCAGCGCGTTTCCACGCCGACACGTCTCATCCCGGCGCTGAAATAAACAAATAAACACGATGTTTGTTGCTGCTCTGCATCAAACCAACAAACCGAGCGAGCGACTAACGAAGTCAAACATTTGGCAGCTCAACGCGTTTCCCTCAGGAGTTAAATGTCTGTTAAACAGCAGTTACAGTAACAGATGTTGGATGAGCCAATACATACATATTTATTTATTTATTTATTTTCCTACATCATTTAGCCGACAGAAGTGCAGGTTATTGCACATTTAATGAGACGTTGTACAGTGATGTGGGTCCCTGCTAATATTATAAATGAACGATAAACCAGACTCAGCGTGAGTTAAAGCCACTGAATGATTCGTTTTCACATGCAGCACAACGACAGAAGCAGGAGCAGTTTGCAGTGTGATGGTAGATTACACCAACTCTGCAGCAGGTGTGAGGACAGGATGTTTTGTGGGTGACACAGGTTGACATTTAAGCGCAGTGGTTCCTGCTGGCAGCGTGATGATGGGGTTTGATTGTTAATTTCAGACATAAAGCGACGACAGCCCAGAAATCACTGCTGGAATCTTCCTGAAATACATCCACACGCATGAAGCTGATAACTGCAGAAAGGAATTAAAGGAGCAAACATCCACACAGCGAAACACCTGGTGACACACACACACACACACACACACATACACACACACACACACACACACACACACACACACACACACACACACTCACACACACACACACACACACACACACACACACACACTCACACACACACACACACACACACTCACACACACACACACACACACACACACACACACACACACACCTCTTGCTGCCAGAAATCTTCACTCTTGCACCAAATGTGAATTCTGCCTGAAAATAAAATAATCCTGTAACAGTTTACTGTTGTTTCACCAGCGTTATATTTTTAAATAAACTATATATATATATATATATATCTATATATATATATATATATATATATATATATATATATATATATATATATATATATATATATATATATATATAGATATATATATATATATATATATATATATAATTTATATGTGTATTATATAACATTAGGAAAAATTAGGACAAAAGCTTAAAAAGTCAATTTCATTTTTCAATTTTTAACATATTTAAATCTTCAAAATAACAAAAATAAACCTAAGGTCCATTTATTTATTTTGGTGTGAATCTCTAAACAGTGGTTAGCTGCAGCTACTACTGATATTATATTAAACTATTTTATTATTGTATTGATGATGTGGATATTGATGATATCTATTGATGCTGTAACAGGAACATTGGGTTTTACTGCAGATAAAAAATACTTTATTCAGTGTTTAACATGGGATTTATAGTAAAACTCAGTTCTGTATCAGGGTTTCAGGGTTTCAGGTTAATATATTTTATATCTATAATAATAATACCTGTCTCTTTCTGTGGCTGTGAAACTTCTTATTTATCTGGTTTTGTCTCTGTTAAACAGGCTGTTTTCTCTCTGCTCTGATTGGCCAGATTCCAGGAAGCTGGCCCTTAGCAGATGGCTGCAAACAAGCTGTAGTATTCACTGTAGTAGTATTTCACTGTAGTAGTATTCACTGTAGTAGTATTCACTGTAGTAGTATTCACTGTAGTAGTATTTCACTGTAGTAGTATTCACTGTAGTAGTATTCACTGTAGTAGTATTCACTGTAGTAGTATTTCACTGTAGTAGTATTCACTGTAGTAGTATTCACTGCAAAGAAATGAAATCTGATCTGGAAGAAATAGGGCGTAAATAACCAGAATAACCAGAATAACCAGAATAACTATAATAACCAGAATAACCATTTCCTGTGCATGGATTTGTTCGCCTGGAAGGAACATTTCCAGATTTTAAAATTTTCCTACAAATGTCACAAATCCTGAATATAAATACAAATCTGCAGCTTGGACATTTCCCACATATTCCTGCCTGTTAAACTGGGCTGATGCAATACAACTTAAATATGAATATAGGACACTGTAAAACCTGTAAAACATTTACTTAAACTAATTGGCAGAAATGATCAGGAAGTAAAACATTATCCAGAACCATTAAATACCAGAATAACTATAATAACCAGAATAACCATAATAACCAAAATAACCAGAATAACCAGAATAACTATAATAACCAGAATAACCATAATAACCATAATAGCCAGAATAACTATAATAACCAGAATAACCAGAATAACTATAATAACCAGAATAACTATAATAACCAGAATAACCAGAATAACCAGAATAACCATAATAACCATAATAGCAAGAATAACCAGAATAACCATAATAGCCAGAATAACCAGAATAACCAGAATAACCAGAATAACTATAATAACCAGAATAACCAGAATAACTATAATAACCAGAATAACTATAATAACCAGAATAACCAGAATAACCATAATAGCCAGAATAACCAGAATAACTATAATAACCAGAATAACCAGAATAACCAGAATAACTATAATAACCAGAATAACCAGAATAACCAGAATAACTATAATAACCAGAATAACCATAATAACTATAATAACCAGAATAACCAGAATAACTATAATAACCAGAATAACCAGAATAACCAGAATAACTATAATAACCAGAATAACCATAATAGCCATCCATCCATCCATCCATTTTCTATCCCGCTTATTCCTTTTCAGGGTCGCAGGGGTCTGCTGGAGCCTATCCCAGCGCATTTTATGGCGAGAGGCAGGGATACACCCCAGATGGTCGCCAGCCAATCGTGGGGCACACACACCATTCACACACCATTCACACACACACTCACACCTATGGGCAATTTAGATTTGCCAATTAACCTGAGCATGTTTTGTATTGTGGGAGGAAACCGGAGTACCCGGTGAAAACCCACGCAGACACGGGGAGAACATGCAAACTCCACACAGAAAGGCCCCAGACCCAGGCCCCAAGGCGGTCTTGAACCTGCGACCTTCTTGCTGTGAGGCAACAGTGCTACCCACTGCTCCACCGTGTCGCCCCCATAATAGCCAGAATAACTATAATAACCAGAATAACTATAATAACCAGAATAACCATAATAACCAGTATAACCAGAATAACTATAAAAAACAGAATAACTATAATAACCAGAATAACTATAATAACCAGAATAGCCAGAATAACCAGAATAACTATAATAACCAGTATAACCAGAATAACCAGAATAACCATAATAGCCAGAATAACCAGAATAACCAGAATAACTATAATAACCAGAATAACTATAATAACCAGAATAACTATAATAACCATAGTAACCATAATAACCTGAATAACCAGAATAACTATACTAACCATAATAACCAGAATAAGCAGAATAACCAGAATAACCAGAATAACTATAATAACCATAATAACCATAATAACCATAATAGCCAGAATAACCAGAGTAACTATAATAACCAGAATAACCAGAATAGCTATAATAACCATAGTAACCATAATAACCAGAATAACCAGAATAACTATAATAACCAGAATAACTATAATAACCATAATAACTATAATAACCATAGTAACTATAATAGCCAGAATAACGAGAATAACTATAATAACCATAATAACTATAATAACCATAGTAACTATAATAACCAGAATAACCAGAATAACTATAATAACCAGAATAACTATAATAACCATGATAACCAGAATAACCAGAATAACATGAATAACCAGAATAACCAGAATAACCAGAATAAAAAGAATAACTATAATAACCAGAATAGCCATAATAACCAGAATAATCAGAATAACCAGAATAACCAGAATAACCAGAATAACCAAATTAACCAGAATAACCATTTCCTGTGCATGGATTTGTTCGCCTGGAAGGAACATTTCCAGATTTTAAAATTTCCTACAAATGTCACAAATCCTGAATATAAATACAAATCTGCAGCTTGGACATTTCCCACATATTCCTGCCTGTTAAACTGGGCTGATGCAATACAACTTAAATATGAATATAGGACACTGTAAAACCTGTAAAACATTTACTTAAACTAATTGGCAGAAATGATCAGGAAGTAAAACATTATCCAGAACCATTAAATACCAGAATAACTATAATAACCAGAATAACCAGAATAACCAGAATAACCAGAATAACTATAATAACCAGAATAACTATAATAACCAGAATAACCAGAATAACCAGAATAACCATAATAACCAGAATAGCCAGAATAACCAGAATAACTATAATAACCAGAATAACCAGAATAACCAGAATAACTATAATAACCAGAATAACCAGAATAACTATAATAACCAGAATAACCAGAATAACCAGAATAACTAGAATAACCAGAATAACTATAATAACCAGAATAACTATAATAACCAGAATAACCAGAATAACCAGAATAACCAGAATAACCATAATAACCAGAATAGCCAGAATAACCAGAATAACTATAATAACCAGAATAACCAGAATAACCAGAATAACTATAATAACCAGAATAACCATAATAACCATAATAGCCAGAATAACCATAATAACCATAATAGCCAGAATAACTATAATAACCAGATTAACCAGAATAACCAGAATAACTATAATAACCAGAATAACCAGAATAACCAGAATAACTATAAAAAACAGAATAACTTTAATAACCAGAATAGCCAGAATAACCAGAATAACTATAATAACCAGTATAACCAGAATAACCAGAATAACCATAATAGCCAGAATAACCAGAATAACCAGAATAACTATAATAACCAGAATAACCAGAATAACCAGAATAACCAGAATAACTATAATAACCAGAATAACTATAATAACCAGATTAACTATAATAACCATGGTAACCATAATAACCTGAATAACCAGAATAACTATACTAACCATAATAACCATAATAACCATAATAGCCAGAATAACCAGAGTAACTATAATAACCAGAATAACCAGAATAACTATAATAACCATAATAACCAGAATAACTATAATAACCATAGTAACCATAATAATCAGAATAACCAGAATAACTATAATAACCATAATAACCAGAATAACTATAATAACCAGAATAACTATAATAACCAGAATAACTATAATAACCATAGTAACCATAATAACCAGAATAACCAGAATAACTATAATAACCAGAATAACTATAATAACCATAGTAACCATAATAACCAGAATAACTATAATAACCAGAATAACTATAATAACCATAATAACTATAATAACCATAGTAACTATAATAACCAGAATAACCAGAATAACTATAATAACCAGAATAACTATAATAACCATAATAACTATAATAACCATAGTAACTATAATAGCCAGAATAACGAGAATAACTATAATAACCAGAATAACTATAATAACCATAGTAACTATATTAACCAGAATAACCAGAATAACTATAATAACCAGAATAACTATAATAACCAGAATAACTATAATAACCATAGTAACTATAATAACCAGAATAACCAGAATAACTATAATAACCAGAATAACTATAATAACCATGATAACCAGAATAACTATAATAACCAGAATAACCAGAATAACTATAATAACTATAATAACCAGAATAACCAGAATAACATGAATAACCAGAATAACCAGAATAACCAGAATAACAAGAATAACTATAATAACCAGAATAGCCATAATAACCAGAATAATCAGAATAACCAGAATAACCAGAATAACAAGAATAACTATAATAACCAGAATAACCAGAATAACCAGAATAACTATAATAACCATAATAACCAGAATAATCAGAATAACCAGAATAACCAGAATAACCAGAATAACCAGAATAACCAGAATAACAAGAATAACTATAATAACCAGAATAACCAGAATAACCAGAATAACTATAATAACCATAATAACCAGAATAATCAGAATAACCAGAATAACCAGAATAACCAGAATAACCAAATTAACCAGAATAACCATTTCCTGTGCATGGATTTGTTCGCCTGGAAGGAACATTTCCAGATTTTAAAATTTCCTACAAATGTCACAAATCCTGAATATAAATACAAATCTGCAGCTTGGACATTTCCCACATATTCCTGCCTGTTAAACTGGGCTGATGCAATACAACTTAAATATGAATATAGGACACTGTAAAACCTGTAAAACATTTACTTAAACTAATTGGCAGGAATGATCAGGAAGTAAAACATTATCCAGAACCATTACATGTTGTGAATCTAGTTGTTTCAGTATCAGATAACTAACACTGATATATTTATAACACAGTATAACACAGTATAACACAGTATAACACAGTATAACACAGTATAACACAGTATAACACAGTATAACACAGTATAACACAGTATGAGACAGTACTCTACAGGAGGAGCTGTTTTAATTGAAGCTTCGTCTTTCAGGTCAACACAAAGCTTTTATTCAAACTTCTAGATTCTTGTGTGTAAAGTCCAACCTTGTGCCCCCCCCCCACCACCACCACCACCACCACCACCACCCCCCCCCCACCCATTACTCCTCCTCATCCCTCTCCATCTCTTTTATACTCTCTGCCTCCATCACTCATCTCCTTCTTCTGCATCTCCTCCTCCATCCGTCTGTATAGAGGAGAATCAGTTAGGAGGAGACACACACACACACACACACACACACACACACACACAGCTCAGCTATTCTTTGTCTCCCAGGAGGATGAGGAAGAGGAGGAGGAGGAAGAGGAGGAGGAGGAAGAGGAGGAAGAGGAGGAGGAGGATGAGGTAGAGGAGGAAAAGGAGGAAGAGGAGGAGGAAGAGGAGGAGGAGGAGGAGAAGGAGGAGGAGGAAGAGGAGGAAGAGGAGGAGGAAGAGGAGGAGGAGGAGGAGGAAGAGGAGGAGGAGGAGGAGGAGGAGGAGGAAGAGGAGGAGGAGGAGGAGAAGGAGGAGGAGGAAGAGGAGGAAGAGGAGGAGGAAGAGGAGGAGGAGGAGGAGGAGGAAGAGGAGGAGGAGGAGGAGGGGGATCAGTGGACAGAGAGCTGAGGGAGGAGGAAACAATCCTGTTGATGCTGATGGATTTCTAGAGAACAATGTTATCTCTGTTCCTGTTCACACACACACACACACACACACACACACACACACACACACACCATGTAATAGAGAGCAGTAACAAATCTTTGTGGAGAAATACACGCTCTGCTACAGCTTTTCTTTACAAACTGAGTGTGTGTGTGTGTGTGTGGGGCTGTGTGTGTGTGTGTGTGTGTGTGACCATGTGCGTGTGTGTGTGTGTGTGTGTGTATGTGTGTGTGTGTGGGACCGTGTGTGTGTGTGTGTGTGTGTGTGTGTGTGTGTTTCTTTATATTAAACTGCTTTAAACTATGTTTTTACTATTAACTACTTTAATTTAATGATGTTTGAATCGTATTTATATTGTTTTATTGTCCATATAAATCTATTAATAAAACAATATTAAACTAAGTTTATTCTATTGATTCTATTGACTCATGTATTATATCTATGATCAGTACCAGTAGTTTTATTGCCTGTGTAAAGCATCAAAAATACACTTTTCTTTAAAGAGAACAGCCTGTGTGTTTTACAGCATTGGATATTATTCCAATATTGGAAAAACTCAGTGAATAAATGCATATTTCATATTTTCATATTTCATCCACCTGACATTTCACAGAACAAACGCTGGAAACCTGCAGAAGAGTCGAGTCACGTCGCAGCGTTTGTTCTGCAGCCTTTTACCGGTGGGTTCCCAACGAGGAAATTAAGATTTAAAAAGAATAAATAAAGCAATGAACCATCACCACATGACGTGTTTTAGAGTTAAATCAGCTCCACTATATTATCAGGAATCTTCATTTTCACACTGAAACACCAGGAAAAGAGAAAAATAAATGAGTTGACGTCTGTAAAAACATCATTTCAGAGGAAGTAAAACTCTGATACAAACACACACATACACTATATCGATCATTAGGTGGTTCCACTGCAAACTGGACTAAAAGTACTAAACAGTAGTTTTTGCTCCATGGGTTATTACAGCATATCTTCAGTTTCATCAGTTTTTCCTCTGGACTGAAAAGGACAGAAACAGCGTTCTGTCATTTAGAAACTGAACAGCTGCTGTTAAAGAAGCAACAACACAACACGCATGAATATTCAGATTTAAAGAGAAGACCAGAACCAACTGGAAATAAAACTAACCTGAGGTTTATAGTAATTATAACCAGTTAACAGATCATTGATTAATGACTAGTTGAGTGTTAACAGGATTTAAAATAACGTCCTACAGAGAGTCATTAATAAAGTGTTAGTTACTAATGAATTGTGATTTTATTCATGTGATTTATAGATGAACAGATCATTAATTAATGGTTTATTAACTATGGAGCAGAGTTATAAATATTAATAGATGTTAGTAAACTGAGTTATTAATGAGTTATTAATGAGTTATTAATGAGTTATTAATGAGTTATTAATGAGTTATTAATGAGTTATTAATGAGTTATTAATGAGTTATTAATGAGTTATTAATGAGTCAGTGAACGTTTAACTGATTTATAGTTAGTGATACCATGTGTTCATACTTTACAAACTAATATTATTAATCAATAATTTATTAACTGATGTTAATTAACATAATTAACTGCTACAATTAATGAATAATCAATTAGATAACAGTTTACTATCGATCTATTAACTAGTTATAACTAACTAATTATTATAAGTCCTTCACCTGAGTCAGGTGTTACTGCTGTAACCATGGTAACGGTGGTTCTGATTAATGTTACTATTAATAAAACATGTGACATGGACACGCCAACACGTGTTGCAGCTGAACACGGAACCTGCGACTCGTCCGTTAGCGTGAAACGTAACACGTGTGTGTGTGTGTGTGTGTGTGTGTGTGTGTGTGTATGAACACTGAGTCACTGAAGAAAAGTAGAAATTCAAGTTAAAACCTGAAGAACAGAACTTTATGATTTTAGCTTTTTCAGCTTCAAACTAAACACTGAAATATTAGCGTCACAACCTGGAGAGTTTAGGAGGACAACATTATGTGTGTGTGTGTGTGTGTGTGTGTGTGTATATATATACATATATATATGTGTATATGTATATATATATATACACATATATATACATATATATATGTATATATATATATATGCATATATACATACATATACACACATATATATATACATATATATATGTGTATATGTATATATATATATATGTGTATATGTATGTATATATATGTGTATATATATATATACATATACACATATATATATGTATATATATATGTGTATATGTATGTATACATATATATATATAGATTTTATAGATTATTATTTATTTATTCGTTCATTTATTTGGGTTCCGTCGGCATCTGATGCGACAGAAGCAGGAAACAGAGACGTGTGTTTTGGTGTGTTTCCTACCAGGCGACACAACCCATCATGCAGCATTTACACTTATCACAGACAGTCACAAAGTGGCGGCTGGTGTGTGAAACACACACACACACACACACACACACACACACACAGAAATACAAAACCAATGTGGCGCTTTGTGTGTGTGTGTGTGTGTTTTTATTTATTATTTTTTAATAAATGTGCCCTTTTGTCTGTGTGAACCTGTCAAAATTAGATTAGTTTTCCACAGCAAGAATGGCCTTTACACACACACACACACACACACACACACACACACACACACACACACACACACACACACACACACACACACACACTAAGAAAAACACATAGTGTAGACAGCTGGGCACGCGTCCTAACACACACACACACACTTAAAAGGACAAACAGTCACACACACACACACACACACACACTTAAAAGGACAAACAGTCACACACACTCACACTCACACACACACACACACACACACACTCAGGGATTGACTCAGCTTCCTTGTGTGAGTCCAATTCATTTTGCCACAAGTGGTCCCAGATTGGATCTGGTCTGGAGTCCCATTACCAGTCACCTTGGCTGACCTCAGGAGGCCACACCCACCCACACACACACACACACGTGTGTGAACACACACACACACACACACACCAACAAATTCACTCTCAACACTATAATAAGACACACACAGGTAGCTTCTCTAAGACAGGTCAGGTTATCAACACCACACACACACACACACACACACACACACACACACACACACACGTACACACACACACACACACACACCCAGCCAGAGTGTTATTGATCGTGTAACGTTATCTAGATGGGATCGTTGGTATTGATCAGGTCATCTGATCGATATGATCTCCTCATTCCTCCAGAAGCTGATGACTAACATCAAACTGATGTTTCTTCCTCTGACAAAAGCAGCAGGAACTCACTCCTTTGATCTCAGGGCGACGCCACGGCGACCGGGGCGACCCAACGACCCGACGACCGGTCTGGAGATAACGAGGTGGACCTGCAGCCAATCAGAGCTCAGCTCTGATGGAGGATCAGGACGTTTGTTCAGTTTCTGTTTTTTGTCTTTAAAAAGAAAACGAGAAGTGGAATTTTAATGTGATAGGAGTAATAACGTCATGAAAAACAGCGTTACTAACACTGTTACAGAGTGACCTACAGTGTCACCAACAGTGTTACTAACAGCATTACAAATACAGTTACCAACAGCGTTACCAACTGAATTATTAACAGCGTTACTAACAGAGTTACTAATACAATTACTTACAGAGTTACTAACAGTGTTACCAACAGTTACTAACAGCCATACTAATAGAGTTACGAAACTGTATTATTAACAGAACTACTAATAGAGTTACTAACACCATTACCTACAGTGTCACTAAAAGCATTAATAGCAGCTTTACTAACAGTGTTATTAACAACGTTACTACAGCATTACCAACAGTGCTACTAATAGTTACTAACAGTGTTACCAACAGTGTTACTAACAGTGTTACTAACAGTGTTACCAACAGTGTTACTAAAAGAGTTACTAACAGTGTTACCAACAGTGTTACTAAAAGAGTTACTAACAGAGTTACTAACAGTGTTAACAACAGTGTTACTAACAGAGTTACTAACCGAGTTACTAACAGTGTTACTAACAGAGTTACTAATAGTGTTACCAACAGTGTTACTAACAGAGTTACTAACAGTGTTACCAACAGTGTTACTAACAGAGTTACTAACAGAGTTACTAACAGTGTTACTAACAGTGTTACCAACAGTGTTACTAACAGTGTTACTAACAGTGTTACCAACAGTGTTACTAACAGAGTTACTAACAGAGTTACTAACAGTGTTACTAACAGAGTTACTAACAGTGTTACTAACAGTGTTACCAACAGTGTTACTAAAAGAGTTACTAACAGTGTTACCAACAGTGTTACTAAAAGAGTTACTAACAGAGTTACTAACAGTGTTACCAACAGTGTTACTAACAGAGTTACTAACAGAGTTACTAACAGTGTTACTAACAGAGTTACTAATAGTGTTACCAACAGTGTTACTAACAGAGTTACTAACAGTGTTACCAACAGTGTTACTAACAGAGTTACTAACAGAGTTACTAACAGTGTTACTAACAGTGTTACTAACAGTGTTACCAACAGTGTTACTAACAGTGTTACTAACAGTGTTACCAACAGTGTTACTAACAGAGTTACTAACAGAGTTACTAACAGTGTTACTAACAGAGTTACTAATAGTGTTACCAACAGTGTTACTAACAGAGTTACTAATAGTGTTACTAACAGAGTTCCTAACAGAGTTACTTACACTGTTACTAATAAAGTTACTAATAGTGTTACTTGCAGTGTTATTAACAGTGTTACTAACATCTTCACTGGTAGAGTTACTAACAGTGTTAGAGCATAATGAAATGTACTAATGTAAGTAACTTCCAAATGTTACTTTTATAATTTGTAACTCAATAAATAATTTGATTATTTTTGGTAGAAGTAACTAGTATCTTTAACTAGTACTATTAAATCAATAGTACTAGTACTTTAGTACTGTTTAAAGTAACTTGGCCAACAATGATCATTCTTCTCTGTGAGTGAAATAATTTTTAAAAATCAACCATCTACAGAAAAAATGCTGATTTCCACGTCCTATCTGAGAGGATCTGGTCCTTCACAGTTTATCAGGTGAATTTTATCATATAAAGAACATAAAAAATGCAGCAACTGTGTGTGTGAGGCTGGAGGAGCTGCTGGTGATTTAACACCAGCTCTGATGTCTCTGCAGCTTCCTGATGTATGTATATGATGAGTCCCTGTTAGAGGACGGATGTGTGACGTCGCAGCGCGGGGAAGAGACGCCGTCTTCTGCTGAGCAACAGCCTGAACGGCTTCATCGCCTGTCCAGCAGCTCATGTACGGTCCTGCTTAAGTAATTAAAGTATTGTTGGACCCCATCATACTGTGAAAAGATGATTATGATTTTAGGTGTTTTATGCACTTTATCATATCTTATTCTAAGTAGAATAACAGAACAGATATTTTATTATATCATGTTTGGTTTTCCTGATTTGGGTCAGTTTGGTCATTTTAATCCAAACTAACTAAAGACTAAACCTGGATCACAGTGTCGTCCATCAGAAAATCCTTATTCCTGCCAGATTAAAAAACGCTGCCATGTGTGATCTGGTAAAAGGATTTATATTTGTGACGTAGTGTTTGTGTTTTTTCCACCACAACATCTGATCCTCCAACATCTGCTGCAGGACGTGCATCATGAGTTCACCGATTTAAAAACAGGTGGACGTTCACATGTCAGTGGAGAGAATGAGAATTTCTGAATCTTATTTCTTATAATAAAAAGTGTAAAAGCCTTTTTCCAGGATGTTTAGCTGGTGACAGCAGACACGCATGTTTGATAAAAACACTTCATCAGTTTTTATTTAGTGAGAACAGGAGAACAGGAGCTGGAAACACACACACACACACACACACACACACACACACACACACACTCACACACACACACACACACACACACACACACACACACACACACACACACACACACACACACACACACACACACACACACACACACACACACACACACTCACACACACACACACACACACACACAGCAGAGTCGCCTCCAGTCAACCGTGTCTTATTGGCCTTCTGTTTGACTTCCTATTCGGATCAGTGTGTCTGCGCGAGTGTGTGTGTGTGTGTGTGTGTGTGTGTGTGTGTGTGTGTGTGATCCAGATGGAGATGGGTTTATAATCACAGGACAGTTGTTGTTTTTATTATTATTTTATCGTTGTTTACGCTGCTCGACGCTGAGATAATATTAATATTTATTACAGTGACGTGTTTTTACGTTTTATTCACTTTATTATGTTTGATCCACGTTTTAGCTGCTGCTTTATTTCCTGTAGATTCAATCAGTTCAACCATCAATGTTTAGTTTTTATTTAACGTATCTGCTGCAAACAAATCCTCATTTCAGGGGAAAACGAATAAAAAATGAATCAGAACCTAATGTTTACTAGAACAAAAATAAAAAGCGGAGATGTTTTACCCTCTATGATAATAAATAATGTTCTGCAATTATTATTCTCAATTATTCACTAAATTTGTAAAATTCCAGCAGAAATAAAAACGTATTCAACTCACACGTCTCATCCTCTCAGGAAAATTAGGATTTATTAAAATGATGAAATATGAGAAATGAGAAGTAATGTCCTAACGAGGAGACAGAAGACATGAGGGAAAAGGAGGAAAAGAACAGAGAGAAGAGAAGAAGTGAAGAACAGCAGACGAAATAAAGCAGACGACAGCGAGGCGACGCAGGATTCATGGAAAGTGAGCTGACAAATGAGAGAACGCAGAGAGAAACAAAGGTTGAATTTATTAAATCTGGGAAAATGTCGGCGAAACAAACGAGGACGAAGGAAAAGAAGAAGAAGAAGAAGTGAGGAAGAGGAGGAACGATGAAGGTCAAACGGAGGTTTATTATCCTTCACTACGACCAGAGTTTATAGAAATGTTGAAACAGAAAAGTAGCATTTATGTAGTATTTATGTAGTATTTATGTAGTATTATGTAGTATTTATGTAGTATTATGTAGCATTTATGTAGTATTTATGTAGTATTATGTAGTATTTATGTAGTATTATGTAGTATTTATGTAGTATTATGTAGTATTTATGTAGTATTATGTAGTATTTATGTAGTATTTATGTAGTATTTATGTAGTATTTATGTAGTATTATGTAGTATTTATGTAGTATTATGTAGTATTTATGTAGTATTTATGTAGTATTATGTAGTATTTATGTAGTATTATGTAGTATTTATGTAGTATTTATGTAGTATTATGTAGTATTTATGTAGTATTATGTAGTATTTATGTAGTATTATGTAGTATTTATGTAGTATTATGTAGTATTTACAGTATCAGATGATGATCATAATACTGTGAGTTTCTGCATAAATACTTTGACTTCTGTGTTTTTATCATCAATCTACTGATCCAGAAGAGGAAGATGATGATGAAGATGATGATGATGATGAAGATGATGATGATGATGATGAAGATGAAGACGATGATGATGATGATGAAGATGATGATGAAGACGATGATGATGATGATGATGATGATGATGATGAAGATGATGAAGATGATGAAGATGATGATGATGATGAAGATGAGGATGATGATGAAGATGATGATGATGATGAAGATGGTGATGATGATGATGATGATGATGATGATGATGAAGATGAGGATGATGATGAAGATGATGATGAAGATGATGATGAAGATGATGATGAAGACGATGATGATGATGATGATGATGATGATGATGAAG
>JAYKQN010000029.1:1015000-1027500 GCA_036785175.1 Eupleurogrammus muticus
GGTAGTAGATATAGGTAGTAGATAAGTAGTAGGTATGGGTAGTAAATAGGTAGTAGGTATAGGTAGTAGATATGTAGTAGGTATAGGTAGTAGATAAGTAGTAGGTATAGGTAGTAGATAGGTAGTAGATATAGGTAGTAGATAAGTAGTAGGTATAGGTAGTAGATAGGTAGTAGATATATGTAGTAGATAAGTAGTAGGTATAGGTAGTAGATAGGTAGTAGCTATAGATAGTAGATAGGTAGTAGGTATAGGTAGTAGATAGGTACTAGGTATAGATAGTAGATAAGTAGTAGCTATATGTAGTAGATAAGTAGTAGGTATAGGTAGTAGATAGGTAGTAGATATAGGTAGTAGATAAGTAGTAGGTATAGGTAGTAAATAGGTAGTAGGTATAGGTAGTAGATATGTAGTAGGTATAGGTAGTAGATAAGTAGTAGGTATAGGTAGTAGATAGGTAGTAGATATAGGTAGTAGATAAGTAGTAGGTATAGGTAGTAAATAGGTAGTAGGTATAGGTAGTGGATAAGTAGTGGCTAAGCATGTTCTGTGCATGGGAGCGTAAAGTATAACTGGTATCACATTAACCTGTAGATATGGTTCAACTAGTTGTAAGTAGAATATCCTCAGAAGCTCTGAAACGTTCCAAAGAGAAACTGAGCAGGAATTCTCGGAAACCAGGAAGAAAAATGATGGAAAATGGAACCGCTGAGAGAAAATTAAACGCTCAGAAGGAATCTGGTGTCGACTTTCTGAGCCAAGTAGGTGTAGAAAATCAGCGTTATTTAACTGGCTGGAATCAATGTTTCTATAGCAACACAACTCTGATCTGGCCGATATTGGGAAAGGTGTGAAAATTCCCCGACAGCTGGCGGGCTACCGCAAACCTCTCGATTTACCGTAAACAACACGTACGTACACTGGAAAGGCGAAGACGCGCGTACACAAACACTTGTTGAATGGTTCTAAATGAGATTTAGAATAAACGAGGCTGCGGACCACCCGGCGTGGATATGAGAGGAGCCGCGATGACGCCTGAATAGTAACAGAGACACCGGCAAGCTGCCAAGTATCTGCTGGCACATTCCAGCAATTAAAGTACAGAAAAAACATTTGATTCAGCTTGTCCCAATCATTTGTTTCTTTCTCCCAGAGAGAAGAGGAGAGGCTGATATCAGCATGCAGCAGCAGATCCATCTCACCTACAACAACAAAGAAGCAACGCGTTGATGAAGATTACACCCAGATAACAAACAGGACGATGTTGTAACGGCCTAGTGAAGGGTCAGCTTTACTCAGCATGTAAAAACACTATAAAGCAGCATTTTTATCTCCGTCATCTGCAGTTTCTGCAGGTACATTACAATAAATAGGCCTGTACTTTACACTTTTTACTGTCGAGTGAAAATTATGACTTTTATTTGACCTGGAAAAACAGACGGAAGAAATAATGAAGCATTGAAGGTTTTTAAATGCACAGATCTATAGATTTAGATTAAAAACTGTGATTTCAGGCGACGCAATCTCAAGATCGTCAAAGCTTTGATTCCTTCTTTCTGTTTTTCTACCTCAGGTTTTGTTTTAACTATTTTACACATCTATGTTGCCTCCCTGACATTTACTCATTTAAATTTATTATTACCTTCAGAAAATTATTATATTTATTATTATTAAAATTCTTTAATTCCTTTTCTTTAGTTGTAATAACTGCTGTTGTTTCTAGTCTATGTAGAACATGTTTAATAAAGAGTACAACATCAAATCAACAAGTTAATGTGGCTAGAGGCTAAAGAGGCTAACAAGGCTAAAGGCTAACAAAGCTAAAGGCTAACGACGCTAAAATGGCTAGAGGCTAACGAGGCTAACTTTTTTAATTCCACTGGCAGATAATTTAACTCATTTTGAGTTTTTGGATTTTAATCAATTTAATCTATTTTTTGTTAAGAAAAATTGACCAAAATCAGAAAAAACAAGCTAAATTATCTGCCAGTGGAAAATATAATTCTACTCAATATTGGACTAATTGTACCAAAAACAAGATTTTCACCTGTTAACATTGTTGTTCAAACACTAATCTGCAATAAAAACTGCATTCATGCATTTATAATTTACGCTGAAAACCATTAATGTAGAGTTGATGCTCGTTAAGACGTTTCAAGAGTTCGTTTATGGAGTTTAATCAATAATAATTTAATCCTCCATCTGTGACTTGAGATAAAACTCAAACAGAAAAAGTGGAAGAAGAAAGAAGTGAAGAAAAAAAATCCTTTAATGAACAGAAACTGAACAAACATGTTTCTGCTTCCATCGTCGTGTTCAGCGTCAGAGTAAGTCCAGGTGAGTCTGTTTAAAGTGGTCATGTGACCACAGGACGCCGCCCACATGACTCGAGTCATAGCAACACAAAGGACATGGAAGTAGAAACGTGTGGGTTCCCTGTCCTGTTCTTTAAAGGGTTTTATCTCAGAGATCTTTTCCTGCTCAGTGATCATTGTTCAGCTCATCTTTTCACACATCTGTATTTAAAACATCTGTCCAGACGGCACAGCCCATACTTTTTACCCCACAATTAGTGTCCAGACACAGAAAGTCCTCGGTTTATTTCAGAGAGACGTTCCTGTCATGATTGAGGGAAAATGGAAAAAAAAGAGAAAAAAGAAAGTGAAAACGTCTTTGAACATGAACGTTAAAGTGAAGTAGAGTCATTAGTTAAAATGAAGCTGAAGCTGCAGACACTCGTCCAACAACTCACACTCTCTCTATATACATATATATATATATCATTTTCCATGCACACGCATGTTATTAAGCTTTTAAGACGTGATCATTTCACACAATTTCATCAGACGTCGCCTCACTGAAGGATCCACAGATAAAATTAGCAGCTGGGATCAAGGTGACTGCGGCTCGTTAGCCAATTAAAAGCCTCTCCTCGTTAGCATCTATTCCTGGACCGAGCCCAGCCGGTAATTAAACGGCGTTTATTTCTGGGTTCGCGTTAAGCGAAAGGAAACTTGCGCAGGTTCGATGCCGTTTTAGCGAGAACGGAGCGGAGTCACGGTTTCATTAGTTTGTCTTTATTCATTTAATGAAGCAGAATAATTGAAGAGGTGAAGACACCAGGACGTCAATAAGACCTGTCGTTACCCCGCTACTGCATTAAATATAGACGTGCTAAAACATGTTTTAAATATATATATACATATATATATAAGTATATATATATATATATATATATATATAGATAGATATATATATATATATATATATATATATATATATATATATATATATATATATATATATATATATATATAAATATATAAGTATGCTATGTAAATTAGTGTGACTCCTTTAGGCTGTTGAACTAGGGATTTTACATATTTGCTTATTGTTGACATATGGGAACAAATCTGTTTTATTTTATATTATTATTATATAAGTTGCCTTACCCAGAGAATGAGTTCAATTTTTAATTTAATGACAATTTTCCAAAATTCTGAATAAGACTCAACCTCTGGTTGTAAGACAATGATGCTCACATGTCAAATGTCAATGAGGCAAACAGGATATCCTGGTCATGTGACCTCATAAATTGTATGTCCTTCAAAATAAAAGTATCCTTTTCACACCTAAATGTGAATAAAATGAGTTTTATTATAAATCTCATGTTAAACCTGAGCTCCAACACTAAATAAAGTATTTTATCTGTTCCTGTTACAGCATCAATATATATCATCAATATCCACATCACCAATACAATAATAAAATAGTTTAATATAATATCAGTAGTAGCTGCAACTAACCACTATTTAGAGATTTATTTAGATTGGAGCTGTTTGTGGGATTATTTAATTGGCTCCTTTATAATCTCCTAAACATCTTGCAGAAAATATTCTTCATGTTCTGATCTTTATTTTCATTGAACTCTGCACTTTTCTTTAATGATTTGGGTCAGTTGGTCTTGTTTTAATTTTTAAATAAAGTGTTTTTCTCCAACATTCTAACTCTATTTAACATAAATAGATTCTGACTCTTCTGTCGTCTCCTCACATGTTGTAGATTTATTCTGATTCCAGGATTAAGTCAATAACCTTGTGTTTGTACAGATATTCCACATCTACTGCTATTCATTGTCATTTCCAGTTAAGCCGTCACGTATTCTCTCAGAAATTCACAGCGTTGTATGAAATGTGGGAACATGTGAGAACCTGGAATGTGGACGTTTCCTGTTTAAATGAAACACAGCAGGTGGCGCCTCGTTTCCTGTGGGTTAATTGGCTTAATTGCAGCTCTTTCTCTGCATCACATTCATCCACACAATAAACAGCACGAGCCGCCGCTTTGTTCTGCGTCTTAATTACGCGGCGACGCAGCCGGCTGATTTACTGCGTTCCAGTCGCTCTCGGACACTCGCAGCCATCATTTCACCACGATGTGTCATCATAATTAATGATTTATGACGGTTATTAAAAGTATTGACACGGGTAAAGGTGAAATATGATCGGAGCCGATAACAAAGAGCTGCTGGGATGGAGCCATCCTCCATTTAACCCCACACATGGAACACTGCTTAAAATGACCTTTATTACTCCAAACGGCCTAAAACATTCAAATACATTCAGTAGTGAACATGTCAGGACAGTTTCATGCTGTGTTCAACAGGAATTTGACATATTTACATGTTGTTGACGTATGGAAATAAATCTGTTTATGCAGATTAGAAAAAAAAAGTTGAATAAAAATTTGTTAAAAATGGTCATGTGATCTGTAAATTGTTTGTCCTTCAAAATAAAAGTCCCCTTCTCATACCCAACGGTGAAAACAGGTTGTTTAGATTTTGTTTCACAGCTTTTTAGAAGTTAAAGTACTTTTTGCCATGGAAACACTATCAAATATATTAATAAAGTATTATAATATATCTATGTGTGTGTGTATATCTGTGTGTATATATCTATGTGTATATATGTATGTGTGTATATATCTGTGTGTGTATATCTATGTGTATATATCTATGTGTGTATATATCTATGTGTGTATATATCAGTGTGTGTATATATCTATGTGTATATATCAGTGTGTGTATATCTATGTGTGTATATATCTATGTGTGTATATATATCTATGTGTATATATCAGTGTGTGTATATCTATGTGTGTATATATCTATGTGTGTATATATATCTATGTGTGTGTATATCTATGTGTATATATCTGTGTGTATATATCTATGTGTATATATCTATGTGTGTATATATCTATGTGTGTATATATCTGTGTGTGTATATCTATGTGTGTATATATCTGTGTGTATATATCTGTGTGTGTATATATCTGTGTGTGTATATCTATGTGTGTATATATCTGTGTGTATATATCTGTGTGTGTATATATCTATGTGTGTATATCTATGTGTGTATATATCTATGTGTGTATATATCTATGTGTATATATCTGTGTGTGTATATCTATGTGTGTATATATCTATGTGTGTATATATCTGTGTGTGTATATCTATGTGTATATCTATGTGTGTATATATCTGTGTGTGTATATCTATGTGTGTATATCTATGTGTGTATATATCTATGTGTGTATATATCTATGTGTATATATCTATGTGTATATATGTATGTGTGTATATCTATGTGTGTATATCTATGTGTATATATCTATGTGTATATATCTATGTGTATATATCTATGTGTGTATATCTATGTGTGTATATATCTATGTGTATATATCTATGTGTGTATATATCTGTGTGTGTATATCTATGTGTGTGTATATCTATGTGTGTATATATCTGTGTGTATATCTATGTGTATATATCTGTGTGTGTATATCTATGTGTGTATATCTATGTGTATATATCTATGTGTGTATATCTATGTGTGTATATCTATGTGTGTATATATCTATGTGTATATATCTATGTGTGTATATATCTGTGTGTGTATATCTATGTGTATATATCTATGTGTGTATATCTATGTGTGTATATCTATGTGTGTATATCTATGTGTGTATATATCTATGTGAGTATATATCTGTGTGTGTATATCTATGTGTGTATATATCTGTGTGTATATCTATGTGTATATATCTGTGTGAGTATATCTATGTGTATATATCTGTGTGTGTGTATATATCTGTGTGTATATCTATGTGTATATATATCTGTGTGTGTATATCTATGTGTGTATATATCTATGTGTGTATATATCTGTGTGTGTATATCTATGTGTATATATCTGTGTGTGTATATCTATGTGTGTATATATCTATGTGTGTATATATCTGTGTGTGTATATCTATGTGTATATATCTGTGTGTGTATATCTATGTGTGTATATCTATGTGTGTATATATCTGTGTGTATATATCTATGTGTGTATATATCTGTGTGTATATATGTGTATATATCTGTGTGTGTGTATATCTATGTGTGTATATCTATGTGTGTATATATCTGTGTGTATATCTATGTGTATATATATCTGTGTGTGTATATCTATGTGTGTATATATCTATGTGTGTATATAAAAAGTTTTTTATCGGCAGCTAAGTGACTTTCTCCTGTCTCACAACGCTTTTGATACCTTCCAGTCTGGTTTTCGACCTCACCATAGCACTGAGACAGCTCTGATCAAGGTGATAAATGACATCCGCCTGAACACAGATGCAGGCAGAGTCTCAGTCTTAGTTCTGCTGGACCTGAGCGCTGCCTTTGACACTGTGGACCATGATATTCTTTTACAGAGGCTGGAGAACTGGCTGGGAATCTCCAGTCCTGCTCTAAACTGGTTTAAGTCATATCTTGAGGACAGAACTTACTTTGTTGAAATTGGAAATTGCATTTCAGACAAAATGTCTGTGACCTGTGGTGTTCCCCAGGGCTCGATCCTGGGGCCCCTCCTGTTCAATTTGTACATGCTTCCGTTAGGCCAACTAATACGCAGCAACAATGTGTCTTACCACAACTATGCAGACGACACTCAGATCTATGTGTCTCTGACAGCAGGTGAACATGGGCCTGTGGATTCACTCTGTAGCTGTATTGAACAAATCACTGTGTGGATGCAAAACAACTTTCTCCAGCTAAACTCAGAAAAAACTGAAATAATCGTCTTTGGGCCACTGAAGCAAAGAGAACGTGTAATCAGTCACCTTCAGTCTCGTTCTCTAAAACCAAAAACACAGGTTAGAAATCTAGGGGTGCTAATGGACTCAGACCTGAACTTTCACAGCCACATAAAGTCAACAATATCAACAGCCTTTTACCATCTAAAAACATTGCCAAAATCAAAAATATAGTGTCTAAACCAGACTTGGAGAGACTGATCCATGCATTTGTCTCCAGCAGGTTAGACTACTGCAATGGCCTGCTCACTGGTCTCTCTAAACGAGCTGTTAAACAACTACAGAACATTCAGAACGCTGCAGCTCGAGTCCTGACTAGAACCAGAAAATATGACCATATTAGTCCAGTGCTCATGTCTCTGCACTGGCTTCCTGTCACTCAGAGAATTGACTTTAAAACAGCTTTACTTGTGTACAAGTCTCTTCATGGTCTAGCACCAAAATACATCTATGACATGTTAGAGCCATACAAGCCATCTAGGACCCTGAGAACCTCAGGGACTGGTCTCCTGCAGGTGCCCAGAGTCAGGACTAAACATGGTGAAGCTACATTCCAGTTTTCTGCAGCTAAAATCTGGAACAGTCTTCCAGAGAATGTGAGACAGGCCTCAACGCTGACAATGTTTAAGACCAGGCTGAAAACAGTTCTGTTTAACCGTGCATATGAAAACTGAAAGTATCTTATCTACACTCTTCACTCTTTTTTAAATTATTGATGAATTCTATGTTTTATGATTTTCCTTTTGTGATTTTGTGTAACTGTAAAGCACTTTGAATTGCCCTGTGTATGAATTGTGCTCTACAAATAAACTTGCCTTGCCTTGCCTTGCCTATATCTGTGTGTATATCTATGTGTATATATCTGTGTGTGTATATCTATGTGTGTATATCTATGTGTGTATATATCTGTGTGTATATATCTATGTGTGTATATATCTGTGTGTATATATATGTGTATATATCTATATGTGTATATATCTATGTGTGTATATATCTGTGTGTGTATATCTATGTGTGTATATATCTATGTGTGTATATATCTGTGTGTGTATATATATGTGTATATATCTGTGTGTGTGTATATCTATGTGTGTATATCTATGTGTGTATATATATCTATGTGTGTATATCTATGTGTATATATCTGTGTGTGTATATCTATGTGTGTATATATCTATGTGTGTATATATCTGTGTGTATATATCTATATGTGTATATATCTATGTGTGTATATATCTGTGTGTGTATATCTATGTGTGTATATCTATGTGTGTATATATATCTATGTGTGTATATCTATGTGTGTATATCTATGTGTGTATATCTATGTGTGTATATATCTATGTGTGTATATCTATGTGTGTATATATCTATGTGTATATATATCTATGTGTGTATATATCTATGTGTGTATATCTATGTGTGTATATATCTATGTGTATATATATCTATGTGTGTATATATCTGTGTGTGTATATCTATGTGTATATATCTATGTGTGTATATATCTGTGTGTGTGTATATCCATGTGTATATATCTATGTGTGTATATATCTATGTGTGTATATATCTATGTGTGTATATATCTGTGTGTATATATCTATGTGTATATATCTATGTGTGTATATATCTATGTGTGTGTATATCTATGTGTGTATATCTATGTGTATATATCTATGTGTGTATATATCTGTGTGTGTATATCTATGTGTATATATCTATGTGTGTATATATCTGTGTGTGTGTATATCTATGTGTATATATCTGTGTGTGTGTATATCTATGTGTGTATATCTATGTGTGTATATATCTATGTGTGTATATCTATGTGTGTATATATCTATGTGTGTATATATCTATGTGTATATATCTATGTGTGTATATCTATGTGTGTATATCTATGTGTATATATCTGTGTGTGTATATATCTATGTGTGTATATCTATGTGTGTATATATCTATGTGTGTATATATCTGTGTGTGTATATCTATGTGTGTATATATCTGTGTGTGTGTATATCTATGTGTATATATCTGTGTGTGTGTATATCTATGTGTGTATATCTATGTGTGTATATATCTATGTGTATATATCTATGTGTGTGTATATCTATGTGTGTATATATCTATGTGTGTATATCTATGTGTGTATATATCTATGTGTATATATCTATGTGTGTGTATATCTATGTGTGTATATATCTGTGTGTGTGTATATCTATGTGTATATATCTGTGTGTGTATATATCTATGTGTATATATCTATGTGTATATATCTATGTGTGTATATATCTATGTGTATATATCTATGTGTATATATCTATGTGTGTATATATCTATGTGTGTATATATCTATGTGTGTGTATATCTATGTGTGTATATCTATGTGTGTATATATCTATGTGTATATATCTATGTGTGTATATATCTATGTGTATATATCTATGTGTATATATCTATGTGTGTGTATATCTATGTGTGTATATCTATGTGTGTGTATATCTATGTGTATATATCTATGTGTGTGTATATATCTATGTGTGTATATCTATGTGTATATATCTATGTGTGTATATCTATATGTGTATATATCTATGTGTATATATCTATGTGTATGTATCTATGTGTGTATATATCTATATGTGTATATATCTATGTGTGTATATCTATGTGTATATATCTATGTGTATATATATCTATGTGTGTATATCTATGTGTATATATCTATGTGTGTATATATCTATGTGTATATTTCTATGTGTGTATATCTATGTGTGTATATCTATGTGTGTATATATCTATGTGTGTATATCTATGTGTATATATCTATGTGTGTATATATCTATGTGTATATATCTATGTGTGTATATATCTATGTGTATATATCTGTGTGTGTATATATCTATGTGTATATATCTATGTGTGTATATCTATGTGTATATATCCTATATTTAGGCGCCTTATGGTTGTGAAAATACAGTTTTACACATTTTCTGAAGGTAAAAACCAAAACTCTGAATCATAAGAAGCTTTTCTAAGCTAAAGGAGCAGCTCTGCAGGGGTTAAAGTTGGTTTTGGGGGTGATTTGAATCTAAATAAATAAATGTATTATTGGTCTCCTAATGAGAGAATCTGGGCTGATGAAGCCTGTAGGAGCTGTAATTACTGCCAGAATGACGGAAAACCACAGTACAGCAGGAATTTAGATTATCTGGGAATAAAACGCGTCTGAGTCATCGGACGAATCTTCCTACACGACTTCAGCTTCTTCCTACAGATTTTAATAATAATAATACAAAAAAAGGCAGTTGGTTATTAATTTGTCACCAGCACATCAAACTAATCCAATAATACGGGATAATACTAACCCTTCCTCGCTGCAGGAAGTGCAGAATCACTTCTTGTGATTTTAAAGTGTTTTTCTTTTGATGTGAAGATTTGGCTCAAATCGTCGGCTTTTTCTGTTTGAAACTGAGGATAAACGTCTAGAAAACCCCCCGTCGACCCCTGGCTGCTCGCTGCCCTCACATCCACGTCAGGTTCCTTAAAAGCTGCTAAACACACGGCTTCACCTTCATCCTCCTCCTCATCCTCCAATAGCAGCAATTAACCTAATGGAAGAGGCAATTAATTAGCTCTGCAAATACCATGATTAAGGAGCTGCTGATTAACGCTAACGACGTCCTGCATCAAACAAAAACACCTTTACTCTGGAGATTTGAGCACTTTCTGTGTCAGCTTTTCAAAATAAAAGCTCCAGTCTCATTCTGAGAACCCCTGACACAGCGTTGAGTTTAATTCATAAATCACACAGAAGCTTTTTAATCTGTGATAAAACATATCATATCTGTTGCATTCTGGGTACAAATATAAAACTAAAGCTAAAACATATTTTTACAAAGTCACAACTTTATTTAAACAGAGCTTTCTGCTCTATTTAAAATCACTTCTGTGTGATTTCTTTTTTATTCATTTTATAGACAATTCATTGTTTTATTTCCTGATTAATTCAGTTTAGTCTTGTTTTAGGTTTTAAATAAAGTATTTCTATCTGTATTAAAACACAATGTTGGATATTTTCTCAATATTCTAACTCTAGTTGCACGTTGTTGCCTCATGTTTTTAGTGTTAAACTGCTGCTTCTGCTAGTTCTGGTTCTGGCTGTGGTTCTGGTTCTGGTTCTGGTTCTGGCTGTGGTTCTGGTCCTACCGTGCTCCTGGGGCCCCCCGCTCCTATGGGTCCTCTGAACACTCCCTTGATGCTCCTCAGCTGTCCGTCGTGGAGGCGCGTGGAGCTGATCACGATGTAGTAGCACGCCATGGATGCTGCTGGACCCGGCTGCACGGAGGAGGACCTGGTCCAGGAGGAGGACCTGGTCCAGGAGGAGGACCTGGTCCAGGAGGAGGGAGAGAGGGATGGAGGCGGAGAACAGCCCCCCCGGGTTTATCCTCCTCTCCAAGTTTCTGACTCTTCTTTCCCGTCTTTTCTCTAAATCTTTTTCAGGCGTCTGAATCTTTTCCTCTCCAGATGTTTTGTCTCCATGTTTCATTCATCGGACTCTGACTCCTCCACAAACCTCCTGCTCCTCCTGCTCCTCCTGCTCCTCTCTCCCCTCCTTTTGTTTCCCTCCTTCTTCTCTCTAAGTGGAGGGAGGTGGACTTTTTCTCTCCTCTTACTATCTGTCCATCTGCTCCTCGTCTGTTTCCTTGTTGGTGAGGAGGAGAACTCTGCTGCTGCTCCTGCTGCTCCTGCTCCTGCTGCTCCTGCTGCTCCTGCTCCTGCTCCTCCTCTGTGTTTCAGTGTGTGAGGCGTGCAGTTTGCTGCATGTGTTCTCTCCTCCTCCTCTGAGCTGATCTCCTGCTCCGTGGCCAGCAGAGTGGTTTCTCCTCAGTTCCCCGCCGTTACCATCTGCCCTTTTAACGCGTGGAGTGCTGACGCTCGCTCTCCTCCTCCTCCTCCTCCTCCTCCTCCATCCCTCCATCCTCTCCTCTCCTCTTTCTTCTCTCTTTAATCGTCTCCCTCCGTCTCGGCGAAGGAGACAAGCTCCACCTGCTGGACAGAAGGAGACCTGCACCACAGCGATACAAGATTTATATAAAGTACAATATAGTTAAACATCATAAAGACACGACTGGAAACTGACTTTAGCATGATTCATGCACGAGAGGTCACGAGAAATATGAATAAATATAATCAATATAATATGAATATAATCAATATAATATAAATATAATCAATATAATATGAGATAAATCTCCACATTGTTGTGATTCAGTAGTTTAGTAAAGAACTGAAAATGAAAAGTTGCTTTAATGTGGTGAAAATGTCTTTAAGTCATTAAAGCATCAACGGCCGAA
>JAYKQN010000029.1:1032500-1070000 GCA_036785175.1 Eupleurogrammus muticus
TTTCTAACGTTTCCTTTGCTCCAGTTTTACATCCAACTCCATCTGAAAAAAACAACAGGAAAAAAACAAAACTGAAACCTGCATCTTCAGGGTGAGATTAAGACTCTTCATCTTCCCAATTAAGCTTAAAGCCTGAAGTTAATTCTTTGAAGAAGACATTTCACTGTCCGTTAAGCATATTGGAAAACATGTGCACCACATTAAATAAGAACGCTTAGTGTCAGAGGCTGAAAGCCGCTCAGAGCTGGAGGATCAGGTCCTGTTTGATATATATAGATGTAAAAGATATAAAACACCATGTTAGGCCCAATAAACAAAAAGCAGAAGCCTTCAATCAGTGTCCTCGGGGGGGGGGGAGGAAGAAGCCGAGCTGACTCAGAATCACAGAAATCAAGAGCAGAGAAAAAATCAGCCTCAGGAAGAAGGAGACAGTTTAAACCGAGTCGTGTTCCAGGATGTATTCCAGCTCAGAGCTGAGACGGATCACTGTTTTAATCCTTCAGAAATGACTGTGGAGCTCAGGGAATCTGCTGTAAGCTGCTGATATGTGAGACACATAGAAGGTGGAGGGTCTCACATTTAGGAATAAAATTAAATTACCGTATTTTCAGGACAAAAGGTGACGTGAAGCCAGTTAAAGGTGAACATGAAGCATCGTGTCCACCTCCAACCGCAGACCTCCGCTTTAACTGGAGCAGTTTTGGTGATTTTTACTCACTATTATCCTCAACTTTTGTGAGTAGGAGCAAATGTCATAAATTCCCAGCACTCAGGACTAAGACGTCCCTGTGAGAAGCTCATAAATACGTCGCACTGTGAATCTGGGATGGTCCAACTGGTAAGCCTAACTTTAGGTTTTATCTAAGTATGCAGTAGGTGTATTTCATTAGTAGAATAGTCTGCAACATATACAATACAATATAACACAACAACAAACCCTGCGTTGTTGCTTAATGAATGAGTACGATTTGCTGCATTTGCATCATGGAAAGATTTTCCTTCAACAGGAAATTGTCCGGATCCTCGGCTTATTGACCCAATACTGCTTTGACGAAATAAAGTTCGCTCTAAGAGGCTTATCTGATGAAATTCCAGCACGGCGATAAGCCTAAAACCTCTAGATTCATTTTAAACAAACTAATCTAACTCCCTCCTCGTGTAGTGCTTAAATATTTCATGCAGTGTGTGTGTATCTGTGTGATTGTGTTGGTTCTCGTGTTTAGACGTTCCCAGAAACCAGGACGAATCCCAAACCCTGGAAAATTAGACCAAGGCCTGATCTATGGAGCCTGATTGGGCTCATATGTTTTATTCATGTTAAAAAGTGATTAGTCACAATGTCACAATGAGGGGAAAATGTAGTTATTTGAATGAATTAGTTGTGTCATGTTTCATATACATTTCATATTTTGGTTTCTAAACTTATTTTTTACATTTCTCATTTTGTGAGCGTGGCATCATTGGGAAGGGGGCGTGGCCATGTGATTGACAGCTCCTGTGTCACGTTCAAGTTGCACAAAGCAAGAAATTTGATCATTTCTGTTCCGTTCAAAGAAGATGAGTATGTGATCAGATGATGACGATATGTCCTTCACATCACAGAACTGGTGATTAATACTAGTAGTAGAGGGCTAGAGGCTCATTATTCCTCGTATGCTGTGGTTCTTCCCATTGTTTAGGCCCAGAACTGAACCGGGTCCTCTGGCCCTTGGGACGCTCCAGATGGGCCGGCCGGTGCCGGCTGTGGACCGCCACATCCAGACGGCCAAATGTCAGTAGAACTGTCAGGGGAAGCCACTTGGCTTCATACAGACTGAAACAGGCCTGAACGCCACCAGAGAAAAGGACAAACCCCCAACACGAGGCCTCGGCTGCAATTAGTCACTCAGAGGCTCAATATTCAATATCACATCCGCTGGTTCTGGAGGATTAGGGCTGGACCACCACGGCTCCTGGACAGTTTACGTTTATTGGAGCCTGAACAGCCCGTTCAGTTACTGACAGTGACACAGGGCTGAATTTGCAATCAGTCCACCGCTTTAAAGGGGTGTTAAATAATCTATGACCTTTATAGGACCGGCAGGAATTGAACCAATTTGGCAGAACTTATCTCCTCCTCCGAGTCCCTGGCTCAGAACCAGCCTCCTCCCCCCGGGCCAGAGGGATGGAAGTGACACCAGAACAAAGCGGAGACGACGGCAGAAACACAGGTTGTCTCTGGACAGGTGATGCATCATGCAACACGGAGGAATCACATGAATAATGCTGCTGATGTCACGTTTCCATCCCTGAATGCTGAATACCGTATTTTCAGGACTATAAGGCCACATTAAAGTCTTCTATTTTCCCCAAAAATGTTGGTGCTCCCTATGTCTGTATGTAGGGGAAGTGTGGGCATGGATTGTAGATAAAATAACGGGGATGTGCGTTATGCAGAACATCGTTGTTTTAACACCTGAAAATGGTAAAAAAGTGCAGGATTCATGTTTTTTAGATTTTAAGCTACATCATCGTTGTCATTAAATCTGACCTGAGATGCTCCAACAATGAAAAACAGCCTGAAGCTGAATCTCTGATTGTTGCTGCAGTTTCATTCAGATCGTTACGATCATTCATAACTGCAGTAAATGATCATTTCCTGTAGTCTTCTCTGAGTTTCTGTGCTACAAATAAAAAGCCTAAAGGAAGTAAAACGTATTTTGTTCAGAACAGAGAACGTTTCCTAATTGGATTTGACGTCTTTTCCAATTAAACGGACCTTATCAATAAGCAGATTCAGACTAAGACGTGTTGTGCAGCGTCTGCTGATGTTTGTCCATTAACATGTGAGCAAACTCATTATCTAACAAGCTCATTATGAGATAATTATTTCAAGGCTCGTATCAACTCTGCAAAGTTGTGGAATTGATAGAGACGCGAATCTTTTAGGCATTTGTAGTCCTTTCGGTCTGTTTCGTAGGCATTTGTAGTCCTTTCGGTCTGTTTCGTAGGCATTTGTAGTCCTTTCGGTCTGTTTCGTAGGCATTTGTAGTCCTTTCGGTCTGTTTCGTAGGCATTTGTAGTCCTTTAGGTCTGTTTCGTAGGCATTTGTAGTCCTTTAGGTCTGTTTCGTAGGCATTTGTAGTCCTTTCGGTCTGTTTCGTAGGCATTTGTAGTCCTTTCGGTCTGTTTCGTAGGCATTTGTAGTCCTTTCGGTCTGTTTCGTAGGCATTTGTAGTCCTTTCGGTCTGTTTCGTAGGCATTTGTAGTCCTTTAGGTCTGTTTCGTAGGCATTTGTAGTCCTTTCGGTCTGTTTCGTAGGCATTTGTAGTCTTTTAGGTCTGTAGTCTTGCAGCTGTCGGTAGAATCCAGGATTCGGGCGAATCGAGGGTCTGGCCGTCTTCACCTGGCTGAACGCATCATCGAAACAAAGCCCCTCCCTCAACATCAGGTAGCCAATCACGACGGAGGAGGAGCGAGACACGCCGGCGTTGCAGTGGACCAGAACCACGCCGTCCTGGAGACCAGAACATTTACGTCAACACGCTGCTTCTCACCACATTAAACCACAAGATTTTACTGGATGTAGATTTAGTTCCATGAGAAGCTTCAGGTGGAGATAAACCTGGAAATGAAGATGGAAACGGCCTAAAATGATAAAATAATGACCTCAGTTCTGATCCTACAGTGAAACAAACCAGAGAATGTGTTCAGACTGAAAGTGGCTGAGCTGCATCAGGTCCAATCTGTCTGTTATCAGCCTCCATCACATTACATCACATTACAGCCCGTTACCGTCAATCTGTGCATGTGCAGCCTCCTGACGGGAACTAGAGCCTTAAAAATAAAGTGATTACGCTGCACGAGCAGGAAACAGAGAGGAAGCAGACGAAGGACGTGGTGTTCATGTCTGACAGCAACAGAAATTAACCTGGAGTTTACTCAAAGGTTCAGAGTCTGGATCAAACGTGTTATCAGAAATGATGTCGATTAATCCCTGTTCTGCATTCATTGTGTTTAACTGGAAGCTGAATGTGTTTCTGGGGATTCCTGCACTTTGAGAAGAAAAGCACTGAATGTTTGACCAAACTGCAGCTAAGCTTCAGCTATAATACATCTATATACAACTATATATATACACAACTATATATATATATAAATATCTCAGATGTTAAAGGTGCCATGCTTAACAAAGTTGAGGTCAAACATAAATGTACATCCTACATATAAACTCTTCCTGAACTCTCGTTTTTTTTTAACTCCATTAATTTGACGTTTATCTTTGTTTATCTTTGTTTTTGCTCATGTTCGCTCACGTGGTTCTGATCAGTATCTGTCTGCGTTTATGAAGTTTACATTGGAGTAAAGAACGAGAAAAACAAGCAAAACACAACGTTTATAATCTGCTTAATGAGCCAATAAGAACAGAGCCGGCCCCTCAGGGGGCGTGTCTTAAAGAGACAGGAAGTCACAGCCTGTTTCACACACAGGTTGTTTAAATTAAAATATTCAGATTCATCACAGTTCAGGAGAAAACAATGTTTTTACTCATTTTACTACATTTACCTTTAATACTCACATGAAAAATTAAAACATTAATACTATACATTAAACATAATAAAAGATGATGATTGTTATAGAATAATTTAAGCAGCGGTCAGTATAACTGGTATGAACCCATGAGGTTTGCTGGTTTTACTGGTTTTACTGGTTTATTCCCAGTGTGTCGTACCTGCTGTCGAGCCTGGTCTATGAAACAGCTGCATTCATCCAGGTATGAAGTGATGTCTGTTTCTGGAAGATCCAGAACCTGCAGGGTCCTGTAGACCAGCTGGTCCTCAAACAGGTTCTGGACTCCACAGGCCACGTTCAGCACGTGGGTCACCTGACAGGAAGTAGACGCAGAGACAGGAAGTCCAGTTTAATCTAAATTATCTTCAATGCAAACTTCAAAGATGAATTATTGTTCCATAAAATGCTGTAAATCACTGAGGATCATTAAGAACATGAAGAATATTTTCTGTAAGATGTTTAAAAGGAGATTATAAAGGAGCCAATTAAATAATCCCACAAACAGCTCCAATCTGAATAAATCTCTAAATAGTGGTTAGTTGCAGCTACTACTGATATTATATTAAACTATTTTATTATTGTATTGATGATGTGGATATTGATGATATATATTGATGCTGTAACAGGAACATTGGGTTTTACTGCAGATAAAAAATACTTTATTTAGTGTTTTCTATGTGATTTATCAATAAAACTCAATACTGTATCAGGAGATTTTAGAATTTTAATAACAATAAATGAAACTATAATGAGATGTAAAACACCAAATCAACAAATTTCTCTTAACTAAATGTTAAATTAGTTAAGAGAAATTTGGTATTTTACTCTGCATAATTTCAGTAAATTGTGTTTAACAACAATATAAATACTTATTCAGTATTTCAGCAGCTCAACACGTGACTCAGGTCCTACTCATCAAACAGGAAGTGCAGGTATTGATAACGGCTGTAATTGATCGTCCTGAACGTGGCTGCAGGCGTCATGAAGACGCGTGATCCCGTGTTGCTGACCACGCCAAGGCCACGCCGCCATCGACCCACTGACCTTAAACGTGTGCAGCGTGTCGACGTCGTGAGCTGCATCCTGAGAGGCTGAGGAGGCAGAAATAAAATAAAATTAAATACAGTTTTAGGAACCATGAATGTTTACGTTTTATGTTCATGTTGGTTTCGATTTTACTTTTATGTTTACATAAAAAGTCTGATGGTGTAACTGAAAAATGTTAACTTTTTACTCTATCTACAAACATAAAACTAGTTTATATCATGTATTTTTAAGTCTTTGATGAAGCCTTGTCAGTTTGGATAAATATGATCTAATAATATATTTCGTATAATCAGCGTAATAACAGCTGGTTATTAGCTAATTAACAATAATGTTAATTATTAATAATAATGTTTTTGGCCTGGTGAAAGATAAACTGCTCCTATCAATTCTTATTATAACCAAATGCTGCACAAAACATCTCTGAATCCAGCTGGAAAACATTGCTTTTTGTGTTTTTTTTTCCATATTCCGTATATAATATATTATAGGATATTAGTCGTATAAATAGCTTATTGTGAATTTGGTCCAATCAGCTTTTGTTGCCTTCCTTCTATACATGAGTATGTTTTCCAGACATCCGTCCTGTTCTCTACTTTGTCTCCTAACTTCCCAAAGACACCAGTTGAACAGCAGGATGTGGATCATTAGGTGACAGCAGCATATGGACAGGAAACAGGAGGAGGAGGAGGACCTCCTCCAGCTCTGAAGGAGTGGAGCTTCTCCACACGATGGCTGGCTGCTCCTTAATCCTCCTCACTGAGGATCTGATGCAGCAGGAACAAACAGGAGGCTCAGCTCCAGATTTACCTCCACACATCTGCAGGAGATGCGGGAACGTCGGGATTCCAGGGGCAGTTTTATAAATAAAGTGCGACATGGAAGCAGAAGTCCATCTGCTGAGCAACAGGCTTCTCTCAAGGTGGCATCCACATACTTACACAACACAAAATTATTATAAGATCATTTATTCAGTCTTTATGATGGTTTCACTAATCACAGGCCACCATAATATATATATATATATATATATATATACCATCATGGGAGGACAAGCCCCTACACGGGATGTACCACCGGAACATAACTGAAGTGGCTGATATCAAGAAATCCTACCAGTGGCTCGAAAGGGCTGGACTGAAGGACAGCACGGAGGCACTCATCCTGGCTGCACAGGAACAGGCCCTGAGCACCAGAGCAATAGAGGCCCAGATCTACCACACCAGACAGGACCCAAGGTGTAGGTTGTGCAAGGAGGCCCCTGAGACAATCCAGCACATAACTGCAGGATGTAAGATGCTGGCAGGTAAAGCATACATGGAACGCCATAACCAAGTGGCTGGAATAGTGTACAGGAACATCTGTGCGGAGTATGGGCTGGCAACCCCAAGGTCAAAGTGGGAAACACCTCCAAAGGTGGTGGAGAATGACCAAGCTAAGATCCTGTGGGACTTCCAGATCCAGACTGATAAAATGGTAATGGCAAATCAACCAGACATTGTGGTGGTGGATAAAGAGCAGAGGAAAGCCGTGGTGGTGGATGTGGCAATACCAAGTGATGGCAACATCAGGAAAAAGGAGCACGAGAAACTGGAAAAGTATCAAGGGCTCAGAGAAGAGCTGGAGAAGGCTTGGAAGGTGAAGGCGACAGTGGTGCCCGTGGTGATCGGAGCACTCGGGGCAGTGACCCCCAAACTGGAGGAGTGGCTACAACAGATCCCTGGAAAAACATCAGACATCTCAGTTCAGAAGAGCGCAGTCCTTGGAACAGCAAGGATACTGCGGAGAACCCTCAAGCTCCCTGGCCTCTGGTAGAGGACCCGAGCTTGGAAAGTGGATGAGACCACCCGTGGAAGGGTGAGAAGGGAATTTTTTTTTTTTTTATATATATATATATATAGTATAGAGTATATTACCCAGCAGTAAGAAGTATTTATATTAGTAGTAATAGAGTATATTACCCAGCAGTAAGAAGTATTTATAGTAGTAGTAATAGAGTATATTACCCAGCAGTAAGAAGGGTCTGATGACACCAACTTGAAGGTCCAGACTTGTATCTTCAATAAATCCACATCCTCCCTCCTCCAGCACCTCCACCTGTTCTCCTCCTCCTCTTCCTCCTCCTCCTGCTCCTGCTCCTCCTCCTGCTCCTCCTCCTCCTGCTCCTCCTCCTCCTGCTCCTCCTGCTCCTGCTCCTCCTCCTCCTCCTCCTGCTCCTCCTGCTGCTCCTCCTCCTCCTCCTCCTGCTCCTCCTGCTCCTCCTGCTCCTCCTCCTCCTGCTCCATCGGTCCTCCTCTCCAGCAGCTTCCTGCCCGTCACCGTGGTAACGATGGTGTCCTGCTTCTTCAGGCTCTTTTTGGAGAACCCTTGGATCTCGTGGGCCAGCGAATGCATCACTGGGATCAGATCAAGTAGAAATTATCATCAGGTCCAACAGATGCAGAAAGAAACGGTGAGTTCATCTATTCAACTAAATTATCCATTAATCGATTAGTTGATTTCATCTACAAATCTGTACATTTGTCAAATTTGACTCAAAAATCCTCAGTGAGGTGACTGAGTCCAAACCGACCGATTAATCGACTATGAGCCACAACATTGTGATTCCTTCTTCTTCTTCAGAGATTTGATCATGTCATTTCACTGCATCGTTTCTTTAAACTTTCAGCAGAAACAGGTTTTAGTGTAATGTTGTAGACCCAGAGGATAATGGCTGCTCCTCCTCCAGGTTTTTACCACACACCCGCGTTAACTACTCTGATTATCTGTATTCAGCTCGTTCACACACACCTTTGTTATATGTTGGAACCGGTGGAATAAAACATTCCTGCAGCGGAGTCTCGTTAAAACTGGATCAACATGTTCGAGCGGCTTCTGAACAGCTGCTGGACCGGAAGCTGCGTCACAACGGGAGGCCTTCACGGACTCACAGAAACACAGGACATTTATTACCAATACAGAAACGTAAAAATACTCCATCCATCCATCCATTTTCTATCCCGCTTATTCCCTTTCGGGGTCGCAGGGGTCTGCTGGAGCCTATCCCAGCGCATTTTATGGCGAGAGGCAGGGGGATACACCCCAGATGGTCGCCAGCCAATCGTGGGGCACACACACCATTCACACACACACTCACACCTATGGGCAATTTAGATTTGCCAATTAACCTGAGCATGTTTTGTATTGTGGGAGGAAGCCGGAGTACCCGGTGAAAACCCACGCAGACACGGGGAGAACATGCAAACTCCACACAGAAAGGTCCCAGACCCAGGCCCCAAGGAGGTCTTGAACCTGCGACCTTCTTGCTGTGAGGCAACAGTGCTACCCACTGCTCCACCGTGTCGCCCCGTAAAAATACTCCTTTACAATTAAAAGTACTGCGATAGATAGATAGATAGATAGATAGATAGATAGATAGATAGATAGATAGATAGATAGATAGATAGATAGATAGATAGATAGATAGATAGATAGATATTCAGTAAATGATAACTTTAAAACAGTCTTAATTACTGGTGTTTTTTTTCTTGTCTCAATGAAAATCTGATGAGTTGCTGGTTGACCCCTATTTAGACTTAAATTACATGGCTATTAACCCTCTATTGCAAATAGGAGACACAATGTGATGTAATCCTAAAAAAAAACTTTTACCTGATAGAGATAGATGTACAGATACTAGATATTACCTCTATTAGGATGCTGAACTAGGAATTTTAAACATTTGTATATTGTTGACATATGGAAATAAATCTATTTAGCATAGTATATTTTTGTAATGAATTAAATGCAGAAAAATAAGGATTCCTTCCTTAGTGACTTATTTGGTGACATTTTCCAAAATTCAGAATAAAAGCCAACCTTTGGTTGTGAGACAATGATGCCCATTAATTGTATGTCCTTCAAAATAAAAGCCCCCTTTTCACACCTAACTGTAAAAACATGGATTTATACCACAGCTTTTTGGGGGGGGTGGAAAGTTGGAGATAGGGTCATAGCTGCTAGATGATGCCACCGTGCAGTAGTGTGATAACCCGGTTGTTAACACCTGAATGTGAGACGGGTTTACCGAACATCCCTGAACGCAGCAGGAACCAGGACAACTCCTCATCCCTGAAAAACACAGGGAGCCGCGGGTGGAGCACAGGAAGCTGCCGCGAACATGGGCCCAATCTGAGCAGAAACACCGCTAAAAAACCCACAAATCCTCCCCCCGTTCTCTCCTCTTTTTACGGAACCAGAGGCTTTGCGGAGATTCCCGCTTGATTTTTTTTGTTTTTTTTCTTTCCCAGGACCGATTCGGAGGTTTTTAAGCGAACAAACCCCGCTCCAAGATGTCTCGGGGAGTGATCCAGCCCAGCCAGCAGAAGCTGGCGGAGAAACTCACCATCCTCAACGACCGGGGCGTCGGGATGCTGACCCGCGTCTACAACATCAAGAAGGTCCGCACACACACCCACACGGTTAAACGTGCAGCTACATCTGTGTGTGTGTGTGTGTATATATATATATATATATACACACACACACAACCACAAAGGGCTGTTAACAGTGTGATTATATGGATATCTGCATCTCAGTGTTAATATAAGTCACTGTATGAATGTTTGGAATAAGCTTACACAGACTGATTTAACCAAGCCATGTTGTTTAGTGTCTTAGAAACACGTTTAAAGAGATATACGCAAATATGCGGTTAAATATGTCATCCAGGCATCAGTGGAAGCTAGCGATGTCAAGCAATCGCGTTAGCTTGCGGTACTCACCCGTTGGTTTTATAACGTTAACGGATGATATTTTTATTTACATTTATTTTTAATTTGGAAACTTATAATGAGCAGTGGGATGTGTGTCTACCAAGCGGAACCACAGTTGAGAGGAAACCCGATTAATTAAAGCCCCCACCCTCCGCCCCTTCTGCCGATGCGATATCAGCGAAACCCGCAGGCCGTTAATGGCGGCGGCTGGTTAGCTTCGAGTTAGCTTGTTAGCTTATTTTCGAGCTAGCCGCTCAGCTTGGCTTTGAGCTAGATCGTTAGCTTAGCACCGTACTAGCCGCTTAGCTTAGCTTCGAGCTAACCGTTAACGGGCTAAAGCTAGCAGTCGGGCGTCGTCAGTTTCCACCGAATCCAAAATAACCAGGATCACCACAACACCAGAGCAGCAACCAGATGATGATATCTAACGTTTAATTTACTATTTTAATGTTTTTTTGTAACAAATGAACCTGGCTGCAGGCTAACGTACATTTAGCTTCTCTCACATATATAGAAAACTAAGCGACAGTAACAAGTGACGCTGACTATCGGTTTTTATTGTTTTATTCACGTTTAAATATGAGTAAATACTAAGTACAAATAGTCAAGTACTGTACTTTTACTCGAGTATTTCCATGTATACTTCATTTCCACTGTAGTAATATTGTACTTTTACTGCAGTTATCTGACACTTTGAATTACTTCAGATGGAGATTTTAATATTTTACAATACAATTAATATTCTTATTCATATATTCTCTTATTTAAATTAATTAATTATTATTTAAACATTTGCTCTTTTTTTCCTTTAAGTGGCACCACGTGTGAAAAGCAGTACTATTACTATTAAAATACAAAAAGTATCAAGGATAAACTAGTGCAATAAACTATTTTTATATTAAAACAATGTTGTAATACAACAGGCTGCTAATGAATACTGAGTACTTTTACCTTCTAATACAATTGATTTGTAGGAAAGTTTAATGGCTTTTCACCAGGTTAATTAAGTTATAAGTAATTGCATGTAACTAGGTACATTAATTCTGTACTTGAGTAAGTTTTA
This sequence comes from Eupleurogrammus muticus, assembly GCA_036785175.1. Classification (NCBI taxonomy): domain Eukaryota; kingdom Metazoa; phylum Chordata; class Actinopteri; order Scombriformes; family Trichiuridae; genus Eupleurogrammus; species Eupleurogrammus muticus. The sequence goes on from JAYKQN010000029.1 coordinate 1,043,913, forward strand.
GGTATTTTATCACTTCAAACTACTTAACACTGCTTTTACTTAAGGATCTTGTCAATTAAAAATAATCTTTAGAAAATCTGTGTATTATACAAAAGAAGTATTAAAAGGGTTGTAATTTTAGCAGGTATGAGTAACTCAGGTTGTTAAAGCTTCACATTAACTTGTAAATGAATGTGGTCACACTGGCTGCAGTAATTATAATTATTATATAATAAATATATAATAAAAACAGCCAGTACAAGTACATAAGTGAGGAAAATCATTCAGTGTTCACATATCATTAGAGCAGCAATTAACAACTTTTTAAATATTTGATTAATCTATTAATATTTAAAAAGTTTAATAGTTCAGTAGTTCGGTTCATTAAATGTGTAAAATGTTGATCAGTGTTTCTAAAGCTGCAGATTGAAGCTAAAATGTCTTTTTTTGTCCACAACCCAAAGATCATCAGTTTACTATTATAGAAGAATAAAGAAACCAGGAAATAATCAGAGAACAGAAGCTGAACCAGAGAATCTGTACATTTATCAGTAAAAATAACTATCAAATCTTATTAATTAATAATCGACTAATTATTGCAGCTCTGATGCTTGGAACCTAAAGTTAAGTAAAGAAAAACTCTTTTATCACAACCTCTAATAAAACATCATCTTCTAATGCAAAGCAGAATGAAATCATTCTTCAGGAAGAACAAACTTGCATCTTCAGGCAAATTGTACGTTTAATATCCAGATGTTTTTCATTCTGCAGAACGCTGTGATTCAGTTATTTTCCATTAATTCTCCACCCAGTCCTAGTTTTACTTCTTAATAAATTTACTGTTTTTAAAAACAGTTGTTGATTTATGTGATATTTGGCAACTAATCAATTAATCGACTTAATCGTTGCACCTCTACATCAGATTTTTTTGTAAACTCTGTTTTCATTGATATGGTTGTAATTGTCAGATTAGGACAGTGACTAGGAATAACTCCACTGTTTAAACCTTTATATCACCATATAAACCAGTAGAAAAGCATGAATGCTAGTGGTTGATGGAGGGAACCAGTACAGAGTACAGAGGCGAGAGAACGAGGTCAGTCACATCCAGAGAGAGAGTCACAACGCCTGAATGACCACGCTGAACAGAACCAGAGTTAGAACAGAACGCTGTCCACCAGCCTACAGAACCAGAGTCAGAACAGAACGCTGTTTACCAGCCTACAGAACCAGAGTCAGAACAGACCGCTGTTCACCAGCCTACAGAACCAGAGTCAGAACAGAACGCTGTTCACCAGCCTACAGAACCAGAGTCAGAACAGAACGCTGTCCACCAGCCTACAGAACCAGAGTCAGAACAGAACGCTGTCCACCAGCCTACAGAACCAGAGTCAGAACAGACCGCTGTTCACCAGCCTACAGAACCAGAGTCAGAACAGAACGCTGTTTACCAGCCTACAGAACCAGAGTCAGAACAGAACGCTGTCCACCAGCCTACAGAACCAGAGTCAGAACAGAACGCTGTCCACCAGCCTACAGAACCAGAGTCAGAACAGAACGCTGTCCACCAGCCTACAGAACCAGAGTCAGAACAGAACGCTGTTCACAGCCTACAGAACCAGAGTCAGAACAGAACGCTGTTCACAGCCTACAGAACCACAGTCAGAACAGAACGCTGTCCACCAGCCTACAGAACCAGAGTCAGAACAGACCGCTGTTCACCAGCCTACAGAACCACAGTCAGAACAGAACGCTGTCCACCAGCCTACAGAACCACAGTCAGAACAGAACGCTGTCCACCAGCCTACAGAACCAGAGTCAGAACAGAACGCTGTCTACCAGCCTACAGAACCAGAGTCAGAACAGAACGCTGTCCACCAGCCTACAGAACCAGAGTCAGAACAGAACGCTGTCCACCAGCCTACAGAACCAGAGTCAGAACAGACCGCTGTCCACCAGCCTACAGAACCAGAGTCAGAACAGAACGCTGTTCACCACGACCACAGGGAGCACTGAGCACAGGAAGTACTTGTTAGCTGTTTCTGCTGCTGAGTAGAAGTAGAACTTGTGGAATAGTTTGCTGCTGACTTCTTATCTCAAAACGCCCTTCCTGTCCTCCTCCTCCTTCCTTCCTTTTTCTTTCTGTCTCCATCATCTTCACGTCTATCTCTGCCCCCCCCATACATGAGATGCTTTCATGTTACTGCTATGCTTCTTTTTTATTTTAACCATGACACGTGAGGAAACTCTCCAGCATCTCATTACCAGCTGCATCCCAAAGCTAGAAACTAAAGAACCTGATGAATATCAATGGACTGAGTCTAGAAACTTCTTACCAGTTTACCACCAGTTTTCTGGAAAAATTATGTTTTTCAGTGGAAACACAGATGCCAGATGAGGTTTTCTGCCTTTGAGAGACAGAAATTCATCAGTGAGATTATCATTAAAATCACAGCAGCTTTCTTTTTTTCCCATTCACACCATTGAATAGCTGCAGAAAACCTTTAAATCGTGTCCCTTAAACCCCCAGTGGTCACCTTATTAATCCTGGCTGAGGGTCACTTTATTAATCCTGGCTGAGGGTCACTTTATAAATCCTGGCTGAGGGTCACCTTATTATTCCTGGCTGAGGGTCACCCACTTTATTAATCCTGGCTGAGGGTCACTTTATTAATCCTGGCTGAGGGTCACTTTATAAATCCTGGCTGAGGGTCACCTTATTATTCCTGGCTGAGGGTCACCCACTTTATTAATCCTGGCTGAGGGTCACTTTATTAATCCTGGCTGAGGGTCACTTTATTAATCCTGGCTGAGGGTCACTTTATTAATCCTGGCTGAGGGTCACCTTATTAATCCTGGCCGAGGGTCACCTTATTATTCTTGGCTGAGGGTCACCCACCTTATTAATCCTGGCTGAGGGTCACCCACTTTATTAATCCTGGCTGAGGGTCACCCACCTTATTAATCCTGGCTGAGGGTCACCCACTTTATTAATCCTGGCTGAGGGTCACCCACTTTATTAATCCTGGCTGAGGGTCACCTTATTAATCCTGGCTGAGGGTCACCTTATTATTCCTGGCTGAGGTTCACTTTATTAATCCTGGCTGAGGGTCACCTTATTATTCCTGGCTGAGGGTCACCTTATTATTCCTGGCTGAGGGTCACCTTATTATTCCTGGCTGAGGGTCACCTTATTATTCCTGGCTGAGGGTCACCCACCTTATTATTCCTGGCTGAGGGTCACCTTATTATTCCTGGCTGAGGGTCACCTTATTAATCCTGTCTGAGGGTCACCCACCTTATTAATCCTGTCTGAGGGTCACCCACCTTATTAATCCTGGCTGAGGGTCACTTTATTAATCCTGGCTGAGGGTCACTTTATTAATCCTGGCTGAGGGTCACCTTATTAATCCTGGCCGAGGGTCACCTTATTATTCTTGGCTGAGGGTCACCCACCTTATTAATCCTGGCTGAGGGTCACCCACCTTATTAATCCTGGCTGAGGGTCACCCACCTTATTAATCCTGGCTGAGGGTCACCCACTTTATTAATCCTGGCTGAGGGTCACCCACTTTATTAATCCTGGCTGAGGGTCACCTTATTAATCCTGGCTGAGGGTCACCTTATTATTCCTGGCTGAGGGTCACCTTATTATTCCTGGCTGAGGGTCACCTTATTATTCCTGGCTGAGGGTCACCTTATTATTCCTGGCTGAGGGTCACCTTATTATTCCTGGCTGAGGGTCACCCACCTTATTATTCCTGGCTGAGGGTCACCTTATTATTCCTGGCTGAGGGTCACCTTATTAATCCTGGCTGAGGGTCACCTTATTATTCCTGGCTGAGGGTCACCTTATTATTCCTGTAAAACTGTAGTTCCTTTAACATGGTAACTAATTCAACCCAAAAGTTAATGCAATTAATTTTAACTCATGAAGTACTTTAGAGCTGTTTTTACTGTAAATTAACAAAAGAAATACTGTGATATTAGTTGTATACAGTACTGATTGTAAAATTATCGTAATTAATTAAATACAGTATTGGTTAACTGCGGTATAATACAGTAAAATAAATTGTAAAAATGTGTATTGTTAAAATTACATCAATCTACTGTAATAATCGTTTACAGTAAATAACTGTTTATCAGATACAGGATGTTGTCTAAATATATAATTCATACATTATATATATTTTTATTTGTATATAAAATGTGATATAATTATGATAAAGTAGTAGTTCTGAACTAGTTTAAATCCTTGTGAAGTTTTTCCAGAAAATGAGTCCTGCAGAGGCTGCAGCTCGTCCTGCTTTCCAGAGGTTGGTTTTTATTAGATTCACACGTGGCTTAAAATAAACAAATAACCTCTGACATAATCCCAATAAAAGGAGATTTAGTTTTAAAAGAAAGGAGGAGAAAGTTAAGTGGATTTATTTAGAGCTTCTTGAGGTGATTCTATCAAAATAAATAATTAGAATTATAAATCAATAATTGTCAGTGTTACTGAGATAAGTAAAAATAATGAACATCTCTGTAACTGCAGCTCTCAGCTGGTCTTAACAAGGAAGATATTTCACCTGTTTCTAGTCAGTCAGTCTCTCTTTCAGATTCAGTCTTTTTATAATCCTGATTATTCGTTTTTTTGATGAATCGGTGGTTTGTGTTGATCAGGGTTTTCTTCCACCACTACAGATCTGTGATGTTCTCCCTTTAACACAATCTGCTAGAATATGTAGGTCGCTCACAGCTGAAACTTCACATGAATTTTATTCTACCAAATTCATTTTATTCCATTTTAATGACGTTTGCTGCAGAACTCCATTAACAAAGCATGACCTAAACAACATATTTTATATACAGACAATCTGAATTTACGCACATGCAGTGGCACATTTAATGTTTGTTTTTTTCCTTTTTTAAAATTTATTCTGGACACATCAAGTAGATATTCAATATTTGGGACAATTAAATGGAAGCTGACAATGAGAATGAGTTATAATTTATTTTAAAACCGTTTTTATTGGTTAGAAATTTAAAAAAAAAAAAACTGATTGTGTGTGTACGCGTGTAAAATATAAATTGTTTTTCAAAACCTACAAATTTATATCTTACTCTTTAAAATGTACTGATATCAATTATTTGATTCAGAGGGGATTCTATTTATTGCATTTACACACATCTGTGACGTGTCTACAGTAGTAATAATAATATTAATAATAATTGTTGAAGCTGTAATAGAATAGAAAATTAATGTGAATCAAACAGAATAGATCAAACCTTAACATGAATTAAAAATACGATCATGTTAAGGTTAAATGACTTAAAACAGACACCTGTGGGTTAATAAAAGTTAATCATTATGTAGTTTGCAGTTCTGGGTCCATTTCACCTTTTTAAACATAATGTCTTTTTACAGATGATAAAATAATTAGTTTAGAGAACCAGGGCATTCTCTTCTTAAAAATGGCTCAGTTGCTCATCAGAATAGCTGGGAACTCATTAATTAATGGTTGTGGCTCTAATTAAGTCTGTCATCACAGGGCAGTAGGAAAAACAGAAAATATAAGAACAAATCGTGTTTGACAAGAGGAGGAAGTCAAACACAACAAAAGCATTCATCAAGAACATATATTTTGTGTTTATGTTGGTTTCTGATCATTTTTACAAAAATCAAGATTTTTTTTTTGGCCACAGGATGTGAAATGGTGTAACCCAAAGACATAATACCAACTTCTAGGATTACACCACATGACAGTTTCTATATTATCCAGATCTATTTCCTTACATTATTTAGGTGTTTTGTTTTTTAGAGATGTGTGATATGTTTTATTTGCTCCTACTTTCACTCCTCTTCCGCTCTTTGTCAGTTCAGGGCCGTCAGTCCCTAAGCAGCAGAGATGTGGAGTGGGTTAAGCTCATTCCTGTCCTCCACGTTGTTCTCCATGAGTTAGTCTGTTATCTTCTAGCCGTGTTCCTCTGCTCCGTCAACGAGTTGCTGATTTTCAACGTGTGGATTCTGCAGCTTGAGTCCATTTTAGAAAACAGCGTTAAAACGAGTGTCGATGTGATTGTTGTTATGTCCCTAACTCCACCCTTTAGACATAGGAAACACCTGTGATGAAGTGTGTGTGTGTGTGTGTGTGTGTGTTTTGGATGACAGTGATCCAGCAGTTTGTCTGGGTGGGCTCTTTGTTTTTTTTGATTTATTCTCTTCTTCTCTCCGTTCCAATGCTTCCCCCCTTCTCCTATGCAGCAAGGACAAGTTTGGAAGGTTTGCAAAGTTTATCACCTTCCACTGATGACCCCCCCTCACCTCCTCCTCCTCCTCCTCCTCCTCCTCCTCCTGGCTACCTGTACTGATCTGTCAGTTCTCTCCTTTTGTGCCTCCCTCCTCCTCATGTTTGGATCTGTAATGCTAGTGGAAAGCTGGGCTCCATTCACTGTCAGCTTTATCAACCCACTCATTCTGATTCATTTATGATCACACACACACACACACACACACACACTGTCTTTTCTGTGCTAGAAACTAAATATGATCCTTTGTGTCTGGAAGTATGAGTCCACACATTTTAGTAAAAGTGTTCAGTCTAAATCAAAGCAACAATCGGGAATATTAAAATTATTAAAGTAAGCCATAACACATTTACTGCTGCATCTAATGATGATTTGTATTGTTGAAACTAATCATTTAGTTGTTTGGTTTCATAAAGTTGTGTGAAATGATTCCCAAAACTGAAGATGAGACATAAGAATTTTGTCATGCGGATAAAAATAACAGTAATTTGCAAATTTAGAATAAAAACAAAGATGGGATAAAAGTAGAAAGATAAACAACTGGAATGGAAAGAAGAAAAAAAAACCTAGAGATGTGGTGCTAGTGCAAATATCTGATAGAATGAAAATATATATATATATATATATCATAATTATTGGGACTTATTAAAGGAGGAGGCTTTCAGTTTCCTGTTAATCAACTAAATGATTAATTAGCTGAGGTCTGTTCTCTGTAAACTTTTCCCAACAGTTGATTCTCCTTGTGGTGTCTGGATGTTTCCTCCAGTAATTAGCATCTATAACCAGTTATAATTATTCATTGTTAGGTGTATTTTAGGTGTTTTTTTTTAGCCCAGAATGACCAGTAGGGACCTTTTAGCTGATAATTGCTGCCCTGGAGTGTGGAGGCCATTGTGGAGGTGAGACTAAAGTCTGTTCTGGTATCCAGGCCCAGCAGCCCCCCCTCCACCCCTCCATCCACCACCCATCCTTCCATCAGACCCCCACCAACCCTACCCAGCTAGCTAGCTTGTTGCACTAAACGCTAACGGCAGGAATGTCTTCATGAAACATTAATGCTTTTTGTTCTGTGGTAACCATTAATTCATTGTTTTAGTCATTGTTTTAAAATAATCAGAAATAGCTTTAAAAGTTTCCTTAGTTTAGAACCCCCCCTCCACAAAAAGCTCATTTATGCTGCCAACATCATAAAAAAAACAATTCTGAAGGATCATCTTTGCATGTTTGAGCCCATTGATGTCAACTCATTTATAAGTTACTGCACATTACTGCCAGTCATTATCCCAAACAAAATAAATGGTTTTTACATTTGAAGTCACATCATTGTCACTCATAACAAGATTTAAAGTCCATGTGGGAAGCAGTTGAAACGTCCATTAAACAGGAGGAGAATATTGTGATTAATGAATCATTAAAAACATACACAAAATCAAGTAGATAAATCAGTAGTTTATCCTTTCTCCAAGGTCAAAGTGCTTCAAAAATAAGGTCAACAAATATGGTAAAACAGACGATCATACTAGGCCTGACTGTATGATCAGATGAGTATACCTAACCTACTAGTTGTTTTTTATATTCCTGCAGTTCCCTGGCGTGAGTCGAAGGGTAAATACATTCTAGTGGATAAGAGACTCGTCTAGTGGTGTAGGTTAAAGCTAGCTGTCAGGAGATCAATGTGCTAGCAACAATAGCAACGCTTTGCTCTTGCATGGATTTCAGCGGTCATGTCTTGATTCCTTGTTTGTCATTTACAAAAATGTTTTTTTAAATAAATCTGTCTGCTTATGACACCTTACTTGACCTTCATTGACAATTGTCGCCAGAGTTGTGGTTCTGGTTGTCTGAAGGTGGCGCTGTGGTTACCTGATGTGAGTCATACACACCAGTCGGGTCTGCCATCTTGGATGACATCACTGCTTCGACCAACCCTCTTTTTACAAATACCTTTTGGCCTGTTTCCATTATGTGAAATCATGTTGGTCCCATTGTACCAGGACCTCTACTCTAGCTGGTGGCGGAATCTTTGAACCTAGACCCTGAGACGTGTTTATCAGCCTCATGTCTGTGTAGATGAACGGTGTTTGTTTTTATTCTTCTTGATAAGCCCTGTGGTGGAGATGGGTTGGGGGACAGGTGATTCAGCCTCTGAGGTTAGCATGGCTAGCTGGCTAGGTGCAGCCCAGGTGTGTCCCCATGTCACTGGCTGTGGTGCGATGCTTCATCTGAGCCTCACAAAGTTTATGCATTACTGTCTTTTTTCTGACTTATTCCAAGCAGCTTCTGGTATGGATGAATAGAAAAGTCCTGGTACATGCGTGTTATTTAAGGGCAGATGTTTTTTTTCTCTTTGTATACCTTGCGTATTGTTGCTGTTACCATACAGAGGAAGAACTGGTCAAAGATTAAAGAATTCGGCAGCTTCTAACGCTCAATGTCTGCGTCGTGTCGACGTCGTGGCTTTGTCCACGAGGTTTAAGGCGAGGATTGAGGCCTCCTTATCTTACCCAAAGCGAACTGACGGTGAAAACCAGGTTGTTCAAAGATCACTTGTATAGGTGTGGCATTACTAGAAACTCCATCTTAAAGGGTAACCTCCTCAGCTGTTTGCTGTGAGAATGGGCTTTTCTTTTCCTCCCCTCTATAAGTGGTGTTGCCATCCAAGATGGCAGAACCGACCCAACTGGGCCTGACTCACATCGGGTAACGACAGGTACCAGGAAACCAGCTGAGAAACCATGTCATAGTCGTGAGTGTGTGTTTATTTTTTTATTTTTATTTTTTTCTCAATCCCCCGTGTCCCTCTAGTGTTTTGTGTTGGAGACCCTACAGTAGTAGTGAGTGTTAGTATCCAGCAGAGTGGAGCTTCATGCTTGTTTCTGGTGTTTTAGAGGCAGAACAACCAGTAGTGATTCAGCTTCATCGCTAGAGTATGATGTTAGTGTGGTTCATCAGAGAAGTTTCTACCTTGAACTACAGTTGTTCCGATCATCAACAGCCATGTTGGACGACCCAACAACCTGATGGACAGCCGCCATTGTGAGGCCACGCCCCCTCCCTCATCAAAGGGAGGGGCCTCCCTAAAATAACTGCTGAGTATGTGGGGGTCAGTTAAAAAAGTAAGGGAAGAGTCAGCCTATGATTGGTCAAAAGATTCTCACTGCAATATGTTTATTAGCTGATTGAATATGGACTATAAAATGGTCAATGATGGTTTTAGAGGGTTAGAGATATTCATCCATCAAAATCCTCATCACCATCATCACCATCACCATGAGTCACTCTAAACATCTCCAGTCAGTTAAGGGGACATCGCCCAGCATAGACTTATATCCCACGTTGAATTATAGCAACTTAATTTGATTTTCAGCAACTCATCCACAGTGGTTCTGATCTAGTTTTTAATCAGTCATAATCTGTGTTTTTTAAGATACAGGGTACGGGTCACTGTTAGTTTTCAAATTTGTGGCTTTAGTTTCTGATGCTATGAATGAAGTCCTAAAAACCAATAGGCATTTTAAGGTGTGTGTGTGTGTGTGTGTGTGTGTGTGTGTGTGTGTGTGTGTGTGTGTGTGTGTGTGTGTGTGTGTGTGTGTGTGTGTGTGTGTGTGTGTGTGTGTGTGTGTGTGTGACTTGAATATATATGTAAGTACTGGAAGATGACTGTATTGCTGCTAAAGGTCTAGCTAGGTGCTTAGGCCATTAAATGTTTGTTTTTTTTAATAGACGGATAGTTACATGTTAAAATAGTAAAGTAAGGCCCCTTTAAACATCATCATCCTGCTGAAAACCAAAAGGCCATGTGACACTAAAGTCATGTGACCATGATGCCATTTGTAGATAGAATAATATTCTCTTTTTTTTTTTTTCTTTTACTTCTGGTGATTGCAATAATGCTTCAAAAATCACGAAAGTGGTGATTAAAACACATCAGGATCATAAACCTTGTTTTACCACAGAGCTAATTTCCTCCAATAATCTAAATCCCGTTGGCTTTTTATGACGAGGTAAATGGGGCGATGTTAATTTAAAAAGAAAATAAAAAACAACTCATTCCTGCACACTGTTCCATTAGCTGCATCAGAAACATTACCTTCAGCATCGTTTTATTTCTCAGGCGTCGTCTTCTTCTTTTCTTTAACTTCTTGGATATTTCTAAATGTGCAATTCCACTTTCTAAAGTTAAACCCCAAACAACGAGATTCGCTCCAACCACAGTTTCCATCAGTCTTTCTGTTTATAGCACACTCATGGACTACATCTTCTTCCCCCATTCACTACTACACTACCCATAATGCACGAGTGCTGCTGCTTCCCGCCAGAGTCAGGCTGATGAAGATGAAACTTACAGATGAGTCCAGGATTAAAACAAAAGCTGTAGCCCGGTTATCACTGTAGGTGCAGATATTTATTTTCGTGTTTTTTCGCCATCTGTTTTCCTTTTGTTCCATTGCTCAGTCGACCTCTGTGTCCTCTGCCTCATTTTCTTTCTTTACTCGTCTCCACCTCTTCATTCGTCCTTCACGCCTCCATCTCAGCTTCCTGTGGTCGTACTAACCAGTGATGGCTTCAGCAGATGTTTGGACCTGAGCCTTCACTACCTAGGACTCTCTGTGTTCTCAGCCTTTCTGTTGTGGATATCTTTACCATCAACACATGGCACATGAAGTTATTGGATGCCATGTTCTTTGCATGTGAAATGAACAATATCTAGCAGCACTGATTGGTTGTTGTTTTTAAGACATGGTTTAACCAAACATGAAAACTGCACAATTCTAAAAGCTGTGAAAACGCTGAATTCAGCAAAGTGGAAATCTACCCTCTATATTTCGGTGGAAGTTAAAATTCAGTTTTGTTCATCGATAAGTTGAGTTAGCTTTGTTCGTTATTACGCTGATGACACAGTCATTTACTGAGCAGCTTGTCTATTCGAGCTCCATCTGGTTCTGATTAAACTTAAATATTCACTATATACTAAACCTCAGTTTTCATGTCATGGATAAGCCTCTAGATGTGCTGTCTATCCTTTTATTTCACCTGGACCCTCCCTGTACCTCAGGCTGGGATTAACCCCGTTCTCACTGTAACCACAAAACATTTCCCACACAAAGTAAATTAATAGACTGGCACAGATTCATTGAGACAGAAACCGCTGACAGAAGAGAGATCCTAGCTGAGTTCTGGACCTGAAGGTCTCATCCTGTTCTCCTGTCTTCTCCTTCCAGGCATGTGGAGACCCCAAGGCCAAACCCTCGTATCTGGTCGACAAGAACCTGGAGTCGGCCGTTAAATTCATCGTCAGGAAATTTCCTGCCGTGGAGACGAGGAACAACAACGTGAGTACGAGTTTTTGTGAGCTGGAGAGGATGGAAGTCATGGATTTACGTTTAGACATGAACGTTTAGAAGAAATATGGTTTTACTAAACGTATATGAGGATACACCGTGTTCCTGAAATATGGAAATTGAAAGGCAAGTGTTTGTTTTATGTTTTAAGTGGAAAGAATTAAATGATGGCTGGTCATTAGTTGTGCTTATGTATGTTTGTCATCAAGGATACGTTCCGTATTTTCAGGACCATAAGGCACGATACTAAAAAGCTCAGTCTCAGTTCTGTGTGTCATCACTGTGTTTAACACACACATAAGGAACCTTAACTTTAGGGAAGGGTTTATATACACACATAGATATATATACGCAAATAGAGCGGGAGAAAAACTGAGTTTGGTTGTGCTTTATTTAAGTATTGATTACAAAGTACTAACATTTTTTAATCATCATGGTAAAACACACGGATAAAACAAGCACACAAGTGTGTGTATTTAAAAATAGAGCGGGGTAATGTCATCAATCAAACCATCAAAGTCCTCATCCTCTGTTTCTGATTCCAACAGCAGCTAAATCTCCATCAAACATGCCAACTTCACTTTCTTCACCATCAGAGTCACTTTCCTCTAAATGATGCGTTATAATCCACTGGAAGTTGCTGCGCTACCGTAGTCCTGGTCTGGACAGAAATGTTCAATTTTCATTTCTTCTGCTGCTTCACTGCTTTGAGTGAATGGTGACCGTCTCAACGTTCCTCTCACTCCTTCTTTATTCGGTGATCCACTGATCCGGCCTTTGCTCTGTGATCCACTGATCCGGCCTTTGCTCTGTGATCCACTGATCCAGTCTGTGCTCTGTGATCCACTGATCCAGTCTTATCTCTGTGATCCACTGATCCAGTCTCTGCTCTGTGATCCGCTGATCGAGTCTTTGCTCTGTGATCCACTGATCCAGTCTTTGTTCGGTGATCCACTGATCCGGCCTTTGCTCTGTGATCCACTGATCCAGTCTTATCTCTGTGATCCACTGATCCAGTCTCTGCTCTGTGATCCGCTTAGAGTCTTTGCTCTGTGATCCACTGATCCAGTCTTTGCTTTGTGATCCACTGATCCAGTCTTATCTCTGTGATCCGCTGATCCAGTCTCTGCTCTGTGATCCGCTGATCGAGTCTTTGCTCTGTGATCCATTGATCCAGTCTTTGCTCTGTGATCCATTGATCCAGTCTTTGCTCTGTGATCCACTGATCCAGTCTCTGCTCTGTGATCCACTGATCCAGTCTTTGCTCATTGATCCACTGATCCAGTCTCTGCTCTGTGATCCACTGATCCGGTCTCTGCTCTGTGATCCACTGATCCAGTCTCTGCTCTGTGATCCACTGATCCGGTCTCTGCTCTGTGATCCACTGATCCAGTCTTTGCTCTGTGATCCACTGATCCGGTCTTTGCTCTGTGATCCACTGATCCGGTCTCTGCTCGGTGATCCACTGATCCGGTCTTTGCTCTGTGATCCACTGATCCGGTCTCTGCTCTGTGATCCACTGATCCAGTCTTTGCTCTGTGATCCATTGATCCAGTCTTTGCTCTGTGATCCACTGATCCAGTCTCTGCTCTGTGATCCACTGATCCAGTCTCTGCTCTGTGATCCACTGATCCAGTCTCTGCTCTGTGATCCACTGATCCAGTCTTTGCTCTGTGATCCACTGATCCAGTCTTTGCTCTGTGATCCACTGATCCAGTCTCTGCTCTGTGATCCACTGATCCAGTCTCTGCTCTGTGATCCACTGATCCAGTCTTTCCTCCAACTCGTACCACCTGTCTTATGTCTTAAACTCAGCTGTGTAGCTGATTTCCTTCAGTTTAAACTGTGCTTTATCAGCGTGTCTCTTTACCATTTTCAGGTTGTTAAAACAACGATGTTCTGCATAAAGCACATCCCTGTTATTTTATCTACAATCCATGCCCACCCTTCCCTACATACAGACATAGGGAGCACCAACATTTAGAAGAGAATATAAGACTTTGATGTGGCCTTATAGTCCTGAAAATACGGTAGGTAGATGGATGGATTTAAATGGATGCGTAGGTGGTTGCATAGATTGGTAAATGATGGATGGATGACTGCAATGGTAAATTCAGGCAGTCTTGTGGTTCAATGATCTAACCATGAACAGCAAAGTTCTCAGTTCAACTTTCTACTGTCATTTTTCTAAATAAAGTTGTTAAATGACCAGGAATCATTACTGAAAATATTTATATCTTCTATTACCACCAGGTAATTTAAGTTCTCATCTACTCATTTCTGATCATTTCCAACAGATCAACCAGAACTACTTTAGTGTGTGTGTGTGTGTGTGTGTGTGTGTGTGTGTGTGTGTGTGTGTGTGTGTGTGTGTGTTAAACGCAGTCATTGCTCATCAAATGTTTTTTTCAGCTTTACTTGTTAGCTTAGCTTGTAGCTTCTGGTGTGTGTGTTTATGTGAAACTGTTTTTATCGTGTGTGTGTAGCTAACAGCTTTATTCAGTATTACTGTGCAAAAGATGGTCTCTTACATTGTTTTCTGCTTTGTTTCTGTGTTTGTTTGTGTTCTGCATGCTAAACTTGGCTTATTCCGGACTTGTGCTTTTTGGTAAGTTTTTGTATTTTAGTTCAAGTACCTTAAGTTTTGTAATAAATGTTTTTGTACCTTTTTTTGTTTTATGTTTTTTTTTTTTTTTTGCTTTGCTCTGCTTCACACCATATTTATTTTCTCTTACCCATCCACTGAATGGTGTGTGGCTGGTTTTCCTGCTGGTTCCTGACGTTTCAACAACTGCCTGCACCAGGAGTTAATTTACACTTTTCTGTTCACTTAATTTAAACAAAAACCCTTTAAATCAGGGGTGTCAAACTCCCGGCTCGTGGGCTGAATCGAGTCCGGTGCTTCGTTTTATTTGGTTCTGAAGAGCTTTTACAGACCTGCATGATTTATGGAGAGATTAGAAAGAGAACAAACAATTTCAAGGTCCATTCAGGTACATCTCCTTCTCAAAATCTGCTCTTGTTTGTTCATCATTAAGTTGAGTCAGCTTTGTTCGTTATTACGCTGATGACACCCTCATCTACTGAGCAGCTCGTCTGTTGAGGCTTCGATTGATTTAAAGTCTGATTTTTTGGGGTCTCTGATTAAACTCAAATATTCACCATATATACAATAATATTAGATCTGGATCAGCACTTCACCACTCTAAAGCTTACCTTTACATTGATATTATAAAAACCACACCCTCCAGTCACAGCAACACAAACCATAGATTCCAATCTTTGAAAATCCACTAAATGTAGGTTATGAGCATACTCTTGATTCTATGATGATTTTCTATGTTTTGCTGAAGCATTTTAACAATTAGATGCTAAAACAACACTATAACATTAATTTCTACGTTGTCATGTAGCAGCCGATAATCTAATAACATTAAGGTAATAAAAGTACTGAACTAATACAGGTAAAATCTTAAATCATCAGTTATAATAGACTAACGTTATGTCATAATGTCAGCACTGTTTTAAATGGAGAGGTAATTATGTAGATTTATGTAATTGGCCCTTAGAGGGAAACCATAAAACGAAGTTTGATGCCTGCTTTAAACACAGATTTAAACACATGAACTAGTTCTAAATGTTCCATATTCTGTATTTCTTGGTGCTGACGCGGCTCCTTGGTGCAGCAGCAGATTCACACACTTCTACACTTCATTTCTTACACTTTACTCCAGAGTTAATTCACCTTCAATAGAAACTGTCACATTAACAGATTAATGTGACAGCCCTTCAAGCTGAGCTGATTTTTCTCTTTTTCTGTCACTACGTGATACCAGGTATCATCAATCTTCCCTTCTTCATCCTCCTTTAGACTCTGACTCCTCAAAACTGTCAGAAATGCAGCTTTGCTCAGATTTTGCTTTATTTCTATTCTTTTATTCTGTCTCTGCAGCTGCAGCATCAGTCTGCAAACCCGAGTTTACTATTGGAATGTTTATTTTGATTCTTTTTTTTTCAAAAAATAAATAATTGGTTCATGAAAAAAGTAAAAATGGCATAAAAACTGTGAATCTTAATATAAACTGAATGACGTCATCGCATTAAATTCACGAGTGATGTCAGGTGTTATTAATATTATTAATTATTTATTAATTAATAATTATTTACATTCTATCACCAATAAAAAATTCAGTTTAATTAGAGGTCCCATTTTATAGGAAGTGAGTTTAATTTTATATTATACAAAGGCTTATTTTTTAAATTTGGAAATGCTCACAGTCCCTTTTCCAAAAATGGGCCTTAATATGAGCTGTCAGGACATTGGTGAAGTTGTGATGTCACAACTGTACGGTCAATATTCCTCCCCTTATTCACAGGCCTTCTGGTCAACCAATCAGAGGAGAGGCTCGTTAATATTAACGAGAAGCTAAAGAGAGGAGATATGAAACTATATTTGTGTGATTTTTGGTGGTTAGTGACATCACAACTGCAGATAAAACCCAGGAAAAGAGTAAAAGTAAAATATAGGACCTTTGAGCCTAAAGGAGAATAATAAAAAAGGACAATAAACCATTTTATTTATATTAGGTATGCCATATAAAGGTTTTTCTAACTTCTAAATTCACACAAAGTTGTGAAGAGAAAAGAGTGTAATGATTAAATTGGCTGCAGGGCTCATATATTGTGGAGTAACTGTTCAGTTTATTAAAGTCCTCAGTTCAT
The DNA here is from genome assembly GCA_036785175.1 of Eupleurogrammus muticus. Taxonomy (NCBI): domain Eukaryota; kingdom Metazoa; phylum Chordata; class Actinopteri; order Scombriformes; family Trichiuridae; genus Eupleurogrammus; species Eupleurogrammus muticus. The sequence goes on from JAYKQN010000029.1 coordinate 1,060,250, forward strand.
TAACAGTGGTCTGGTTTTACAGCAACAGCTGGCTCAGCTGCAGAAGGAGAAGTCAGAGATTCTGAAGAATCTGGCTCTCTACTACTTCACTTTCGTAGACGTCATGGAGTTCAAGGTAAAAAAAAAATCACATTAATTTGTGATTATCATGTGTGAACGCGTCTATAATAACAATCAGTGTGTTATCAACAGGACCATGTGTGTGAGCTGCTGAACACCATCGACGCCTGTCAGGTGTTCTTCGATATCGTAAGTGTCAAAACCAATGAAACCATCATTATAATGTAAAGTATTTATTTCTACATTATTATTTATCACAGAACCATATGGACATGAACTAAAACAGTTTTCAGCCTGATGAACCAAACTGGTGTCTGTGAACATCATTTTCTGTGTATTCTACTTTCTCCAATAAGAGATTAGGAAGTTATTTTTAGTTTCCAGATGTGAAACCTCCAGAATTCCTAATTTAAAAAAAAAAATTGATGATGATTCATCATATGAAAATTTAAAAAAGCTTCATGACGAATGCTGGAGAGGATGGTCATAACTCCATCCACCAGCACGTTGTCTCATCCTGTCTACCAGTGGATCAAATCCTCCAAATTTGACCTTGAGTTTTTTACTTCTAATATGTATTCTCTAAGTGAAAAATGAACTCTGGGTAATCAAGTAAAGACTTTATAGTCTGTACTTGATGTTGGCTCCATGTAGTGTTGAATTCTCTCTGCTGTAGAGACACCGTTGAGGTGAATGTGAAACTGGTGTTTTTGCTGCCGTCAGACGGTGAACTTTGACCTGACCAAGAACTACCTGGACCTGGTGGTGACCTACACCACCCTGATGACCATCCTGTCCCGCATAGAGGAGAGGAAGGCCATCATCGGCCTGTATAACTACGCCCACGAGATGACGCATGGAGCCAGGTGGGTAAAACACAGGAAATAAACAATACTGGAGGGAATCCTGTAATTTAACGTGTGTGTGTGTGTGTGTGTGTGTGTCAGCGACCGGGAGTACCCCCGACTGGGCCAGATGATCGTGGATTATGAAAACCCCTTAAAGAAGATGATGGAGGAGTTTGTCCCCCATGGAAAGGTAGGACAGAGGTAGCGTCGTCCTGGTGCTGTGTTAGTAGGACACACAGTTTTTATGAGAAAACTTATTAAATATAGCACTAAACACGTCTCGTCTCTTCTGAACCGTCTCGTCCTCTCCTGCAGTCCCTGTCGGACGCGTTGATCAGCCTCCAGATGGTCTACCCCAGGAGGAACCTGTCTGCCGACCAGTGGAGGAACGCCCAGCTGTTGTCTCTGATCTCGGCTCCCTCCACCATGCTGAACCCTGCCCAGTCAGACACCGTGAGTATGGATCTGATCAGAGGAACCTGCTGACCTGAGACACAGCATCAGTAGTGACGAGGATGTTTCTGCTCCGCAGATGCCGTGTGAATACCTGTCACTGGACGCCATGGAGAAGTGGATCGTTTGTGAGTAAAACTTGGTTAAAACTAGAGCTCAGTAGAGGTAATGTTGTCAGGCGTGTTATTAGCTTCCTGATCATTTACATGTGAAGCGACTTCAGGAATCGATTGGCTTGACTGGATGGATGTGACTAACATTACCATCAACCTGCTGTCAAAGACCACGGAAAAACTAGTGACTGAAACTGGACTGAAATACCAGAACTTTTCTTCCACTAAATGTGACTAAACACAACAGGACACCAGTTGACTGAATTATGACATTTGACCTGAGTTGAAAAGTAGTCGAGGAAATGAATTGTGATTCTTTATGAGAAGAAAGCCCTTTTTCCGATGTCTCCCCCGTCGTGTCCAGTCGGCTTCATCCTGTGCCACGCGGTGTTGAACAGCGACGCTGCTGCTCTGTCTCTGTGGAAGCTGGCCCTGCAGAGCTCCACCTGCCTGTGTCTGTTCAGGGACGAGGTGTTCCACATCCACAAGGCTGCAGAGGACCTGTTCGTCAACATCAGGGGGTAGGAGCATCACAAGGAATGTTCACTTACATCACATCAATTATAGCTCTATCAACAAGCACACTGCAGAAAACAACTTCATCAGGTTTTTATTGGTACATTTAGTCCAGGATTGAGTAGAATTATCTTATTCGACCAGCAGGTGAAACAAGATATTTTCACCTTTCAGTTTTTGCATTGCAGGAAAAAATGTCAAAAACTCTTGAAATTTCCACAGTCTTCTTACATTTTGCAGACAAAAGAGTTAATTATTAATTGAAAAAATGTTCAGCGTTGATTCAGGAATAAATAAATAATCATCATCAGTTGATCGATGCTCATTTTTCTGTGTGTTCCAGGTACAACAAACGCATCAACGACATCAGGGAGTGTAAAGAACAGGCTCTGTCTCACGCGTACGGACGTCACTTTATTAGCGCCTCATACATTCATGATTTATCACATTCAGCACATCTCTGCTCTATTTTCTCTCCCTGTGTTTGATCCCTGGCTCCAGCTTTCCTGCAGATTCTGACACACACATCACTTCTTATCCCCTCTTTATTCCTAATTCATTCCCCCCTGCTTCCCTCCTCCTCCTCTGGCCTCCTCTCTGCTCTTATCCTCCTCTCATTCCTTCTCTCCTCTTTCATCTCGTCCTCTTTTCTCTCTCGCTGTCACCGCCGTTTACTTGATCTCGCCAGGATTGTCCTGAAAATGTCAAAACAGCGTTTAATGGCGTAAATAAGAGGTTGTGTTTCTGGCTCCCTGCAGCGGCTCCATGCACCGAGAGAGACGCAAGTTCCTGAGATCAGCTCTGAAGGAGCTGGCCACGGTGCTGGCCGACCAGCCGGGGCTGCTGGGCCCCAAGGTACGACGCTCTGGTCTAGAGAGTTTACTCAACACCTGGGTCTGTTTGAGCTGTGGAGGGAAAACAAACAGGAAACGGTGCTACGACATGTTCAGCACACAGCAGCTCGTTTCACTCATTGCTGCTGCAGGTTCAGGAACATGCTGTTATTTCAATAAATACACCACACGGATCAAAATATTAAAATACTTTTATGGAAGTAAATCAGTGGCACTTTTAATTGTTAAACCTTTGTTTGTCTTTGGAAACATTGGTTTATTTTCTTTACAGTGAAACTCAAACTTTAATTTTGATGAAAAAAAATCAGTTGTAAAAATTGAATTTCTAAATCCAATAACATTGATTTACTCCTATTTAGCATTCAAATAAACTTAGTGGAATATCTTGGATCAGTAGAGTAACTGCTGTAAATCTTCAAATCCTGTTATTAATAATAATAATGATGATAATATGATTCAATATGGTTTAACCCTAAAAGAATAATTTTAAAACCTTTTTAAGAGTTTAACTCAAGTTTTATGGACAACATCACATGATGGTTTTTATCAGACTTCATAGAATACCACCTTAAATAAGTGCTGTATGATAAAGACAGGCTCTGTCCACCTTAAACAGCTGATATAACTGCATCAGGCTGGACTGACTGACCGCATCTAGTCCACTAACAGACTGTCAGTAGATACTGCCCCCCCTCCCTAAACCATCTTTTCCTGCCCCCCCTCGTCCAGGCGTTGTTCGTGTTCATGGCGTTGTCCTTCGCCCGTGACGAGATCATCTGGCTGCTGCGACACGCCGACAACATCCAGAAGAAAAGCACAGACGACTTCATAGACAAGTACTGACGTCCTGCCCCCCCCCACCACCACATCCCCACCCCCCCCGGCCGTCCTCTGGCCTGATGTTTTACTCTGTGTTGTTGCAGACACATCGCGGAGCTGATCTTCTACATGGAGGAGCTGAGGGCTCACGTCAGGAAGTACGGACCCGTGATGCAGCGCTACTACGTCCAGTACCTGTCAGGGTTCGACGCCGTGGTGCTGAACGAGCTGGTGCAGGTACACACCAGGTCCACGCAGACCAGGTCCACGCAGACCAGGTCCACGCAGACCAGGTCCACGCAGACCAGGTCCACACTGTCTTACTAGGATAACAGATCAGATATTTACAGGTTGGGTTAGTTCATGTTTGTTGGGCTGGAGATGACGTCACCTACATAATGTTTATAGAGCTGCAGCAATTAGTCAATTAATCAATCAGCTCCCAACGATCACATTAATCAATAACTAGTCTGATAATGTTTTAATTGGTTAGTCATTTTTAATGATAAATGTCCAGATTCTCTGGTTCAGCTTCTGTTCTCTGATTATTTCCTGGTTTCTTTATTCTTCTATAACAGTAAACTGATGATCTTTGGGTTGTGGACAAAAAAAGACATTTTAGCTTCAGTCTGCAGCTTTAGAAACACTGATCAACATCATTTCCTTACATGAAAAGAGACAAGTGTGTAGCTGTTTTCTATGTAGATGTAAATAATATTTATCATATTTACTGATCTGATTTAAGATAAAACTACATGTTTACAACCTCTGAACTAAACTGAGTTTATTGTTAGTTTATTCCTTTCATGTTTCAGTTTATGGGTTTATTTTTTGGAAACATGAATGGACATTAATCAATCACCTTCCTTCTGTGGTAGAACCTGTCTGTGTGTCCAGAGGACGAGTCAATAATCATGTCTTCATTCGTCAACACCATGACCTCCCTCAGTGTCAAACAAGGTATGGAGTACTAGAAGTAAAGCTGTGTGTGTGTGTGTGTGTGTGTGTGTGTGTGTGTGTGTGTGTGTGTGTGTGTGTGTGTGTGTGTGTGTGTGTGTGTGTGGTTGTAATCTGGTGTGTGTGTGTGTGTGTGTGTGTGGTTGTAATCTGGTGTGTGTGTGTGTGTGTGTGTGGTTGTAATCTGGTGTGTGTGTGTGTGTGTGTGTGTGTGTGTGGTTGTAATCTGGTGTGTGTGTGTGTGTGCTTCCAGTGGAGGACGGCGAGGTGTTTGACTTCAGAGGGATGAGGCTGGACTGGTTCAGACTGCAGGTTGTGTAGTTTCCAGACTTCTCCCTCACATCTGGTTGAACCTGTGGTTGTTCTGGTGTTTATCTGACCTGTGCCCCCCCACAGGCCTACACCAGCGTGTCTAAGGCCAGTCTGGGCATCGCCGACCACAAGGAGCTGGGGAAGATGATGAACACCATCATCTTCCACACCAAGATGGTGGACTCACTGGTGGAGATGCTGGTGGAGACCTCAGACCTGTCCATCTTCTGGTGAGACACAGGGACGAACTGTTAAACACAAAATGATTAAAAACCTGATGTAACCACCATATTCCATACTTTAGAGTTTATTCTTGAATCTTGGTGAACCATGCTGAAACTTCCCTTTAGTGGCAGAAATCACTTACTGGGTTAGATTTACTCATTTTCCATTTAAAAAAAAAAAAAAAAAAAATTGTGTGTGCATGTGCGCGTGTGCATGTTTGTGCGTGTGTGTGTGTGCGTGCGTGTGTGTGTGCGCGCAGCTTCTACAGCCGAGCGTTTGAGAAGATGTTCCAGCAGTGTTTGGAGCTTCCCTCCCAGAGCCGACACTCCATCTGTTTCCCTTTGCTGTGCACACACTTCATGTCCTGTACACACGAGCTTTGTCCTGAGGAGGTGAACACACACACACACACACACATATCTGTACATGGCATTATGCTGTGGATCCTGCAGCAGCTGTTTATTTCCAGTGTAAAGCTTGATATCTCAGATCCTTCTCATGTTGATTCATGTCACTTTCTGTACAAGTCAAATCTATCACGAGCAGAACAGAATCATTAACTTATAATCACATATAACAGTAACATCCAGGTTGTTGCCTCTATACAGGAAAATATGAAATACGAGTTTTAGATTTCCCAAAACATGAAAAATCTAGTTAAGCCTTCAATTTCCTGTACTTCCTGAACTAGTTTATACAGATTAGATGAGTCACCATGATGCAGACTTTTCAAAAGTGAATAATAAAAATATGCATCAAATCAGAGTAAAAATGATGCAACTATAAACCATGTGAATTCTTAACCTGAAAGTGTAATTTTTCTGTCTTCTTGTCCCACAGCGTCACCACATAGGAGATCGAAGCCTGTCGCTGTGCAACATGTTCCTGGATGAGATGGCCAAACAGGCCAGAAACCTGATTACTGACATCTGCACTGAGCAGTGTACACTGAGCGACCAGGTACACACACACACACACACACACGGAGAATGAAATATATTTAATCCATCTGTGAGATCGTGAAGGTCCAGTCTACAGACTGAATGTAGGAGAACCTTCACAAAAATGCATGTTAAGCCAATAAAAGTTCTATTTTGAACCCGTTGAGGAGCATGAATTTAGCACCAAATATCATCAGAAAGAACAGACTTTGACGGCTTTTATCCAAAGAGATAAAGAGCCTGAGAACGTCCATGGAGATCAGCCGCTCTGGCAGCGTGGTGGTAACACCTGGACGTTTATATCCTCACACAACGCGCTGCTAAAGCTGTGATTCATCACTAGATTAAAAGCTCAGTTTATCAGTGTCTGCTTCCTGCTGCAGTAAAAGTTACGGCGCTAAAGAGCCTCATGACGGAGTTTGTCTCCTCCATCTGTCTGTGTTCCAGCTGCTTCCTAAACACTGCGCTAAGACCATCAGCCAGGCCGTGAACAAGAAGAGCAAGAAGGCCACGGGCAAGAAAGGAGAGCCGGAGAGAGAGAAACCTGGAGTGGAGAGTATGAGGAAGAACAGGCTGCTGGTCACCAAGTCAGTGCAGATACAGCTTCATTATTATATATACAACTGTTACACATCCATATCCACTTATATTTAGGTGTTATTCACTCCTGTTCCATAATTATTATATTTTTGTTATTAGCAAATGTCATTTTCAGAGTGGGTGACATGAACCAGTAGAAACCACCCACACACACATGGGAGCACACACACTCTCACACACACATCAGATTCCTGTCATTTATTCTCATTTATTCTCAATTATTTATTTTTTATTTTTCCTCCAGTCTGGACAAGCTGCACACGGCGTTATCTGAGCTCTGCTTCTCCATCAACTACGTCCCTAACCTGGTGGTCTGGGAGCACACCTTCACCCCCAGAGAATACCTGACCTCACACCTGGAGATCCGCTTCACCAAGTACACACACACACACACACACACACACACACACACAGAGTCCACATTAAATCTACTCTTAGTTATACTAATTCCAATTTATTATAGTCAGATGAAACATGTTTCACAAATGTCACATGAACAATAAATAAGTTCTGTGCAAATGCAAGAAACACCTAACAAATAAATAAATCTTGGTCAGAATTTTAGAATTTTAGTAATTATCACTGACTCTTATTTTGTGTTTTTTATGAATTGTAAAAACTATTGGGGCAAATCTGTGATTTTTGGCTGAACAAATCAAATTAAATTGACCAAAATCCAAAGTGTTTAAGCCTAGTTTTAGTCAACAAAAATCAAAATGATTTCAGTCTATCACATTAAACTTTAGACAATTGTACTTTTTATTTGTGCCACATAACCATTCGTCCATGTTTAATGAAGGCAGCAAATGTCAGAACTAATGGCTGTAAAATCACAGGTGTTTTAATAACTTGGCAGAGCTTAGCAGATCAAATCTCTAAAGCTGATGTATCCGTGGATCTGATCAGTCCTGTGATCCTCCGTCTACGTGCAGGTCCATAGTGGGGATGACCATGTACAACCAGGCCACCCAGGAGATAGCCAAGCCCAGTGAGCTGCTGACCAGCGTCAGGGCCTACATGACGGTGCTGCAGTCCATCGAGAACTACGTCACCATCGACATCACCAGGGTCTTCAACAACGTGCTGCTGCAGCAGACCCAGCACCTGGACAGCCACGGGGAGCCCACCATCACCAGCCTCTACACCAACTGGTACTGGGGGGGTTAGCTAGACTAACTGGTACCACAGGGGGGTCCGGTAGACCAGGACCAGCAGGGCTGAGGAACCACTAGTGTTTGGTTCATTAAATGTGTAAAATGTTGGTCAGTGTTTCTAAAGCTGCAGATTGAAGCTAAAATGTCTTTTTTGTCCACAACCCAAAGATCATCAGTTTACTATTATAGAAGAATAAAGAAACCAGGAAATAATCAGAGAACAGAAGCTGGAACCAGAGAATCTGGACAAAAATATGAATCAAGCAGAACTAAATCATTCTTCAGGAAGAACAAACTTGCATCTTCAGGCAAATTGTACGTTTAATATCCAGATGTTGTTTTTCATCCTGCAGAACGCTGTGATTCAGTTATTTTCCATTAATTCTCCACCAGTTCCAGTTTTACAGTGTGATCATTGCTTCTCTCATCACAGTGAGAGATGGAATCTGCTGCTCAGTCATTTTCATTATCAAAAATAAACGTGAAACCCTCCTGTGTTGGTGTATTAGTTCATTAATGGACTGAACGCTATGATGAAATGAACTGAAACCTCCAACAAATCAGATGAATTCACGCTGGGCAGAAACTCTGCAGATTCATTTATAAAGAGAAGGATTGGGCTAAAAGTCAGAAAAGGGTGATGTTCCTGATGTGTGGTGCATACTAATAGTTTTTTTGTGTGTTTGCAGGTACCTGGAGACGCTGCTGCGGCAGGTCAGTAACGGACATATCGCCTACTTCCCTGCTATGAAGGCCTTCGTTAACCTGCCCACAGAGAACGAGCTCACCTTCAACGCTGAGGAGTACTCCGACATCTCTGGTACCACCTGATGAGATAAAGAACTAGTTTCAACTTTAGAAAACACTAAAAAAAACTTTCATCATATACAGAGAATGTTCTATCAGTGAATCCTGTTTATAATAAACCATTAACCTTTAATAAAAATGTGACGATATGCAGACGATACCCTCACTAAAAGGCATAAATATAAACCTGCCTTCTTCTTATTTGAGATCAACTGGTTATCTGCACAGGTCATACTTTCTGCCTCCGTCCTGGTAAACTTTGACTTTCTGTGGTAACGGGTGTGTTTTCCCCCTCAGAGATGCGTTCTCTGTCTGAGCTGCTGGGGCCGTACGGGATGAAGTTCCTCAGCGAGAGTCTGATGTGGCACATCTCATCACAGGTGGCTGAGCTCAAGGTGTGTTCACACTGGACAGGTTAGGCTATTTAATCACAGCAATTACAAAACCTTCATCATAACAGTACCTGGTGTCATGGTGAAATATTACTTATCCCCTAGATGTCGGTTTTCATCCTTTTTTTAGAATGTGAAGAATTATAAAGATATTGATAAAAATATAGATAATTATACCTCTATATTTCAGTGTTTCTCTATTGAACAATTAATTTATCTCTCTTCTAAAAAGTTGTGGAATAAAATATGTTTTTACAGTTAGTTGTCAAAGGGCGCTTTTATTTTGAAGGACATGCATCTTATGTCACATGACCAGTCTCACAACCAAAAGTTGACTTTTATTCAGAATTTTAGAAAAGTTTCCCCAAATTAAAAAGTGGACTAATTATCTGGGTAGGATAACGTATAATTGATTTTTTTTTTTTATTTTAATTGAATTTTAATGTTATGTTTTTTTCCTAACATGGACATGTATGTGTAAACATAGTGTAATACTGTGTGTGTGTGTGTGTGTGTGTGTGTGTGTGTGTGTGTGTAGAAACTGGTGGTGGAGAACATGGAGGTTCTGACCCAGATGAGGACGAGCTTTGACAAACCAGAACACATGGCAGCTCTCTTCAAGAAACTCACCTGTAAACACAAACTACACATTTATTCAGTTTTACACAACTTCTCATGTTTATTTTTATGTGTTTATTGA